>APFE031037432.1:0-30552 GCA_000404065.3 Pinus taeda | reverse complement strand
ATTTTAATTTCCAGGTTTAGTTTCAGTTGAGGGACTTGAATATATATATTTAAATCATATAATGATTTTAAAAATCTTGGTAGTTTGAAATGTATACAAGAATTTTTTTTTAATTTTTTTTATCAGTTTTTATTAGCTATATAAATTTTTAGTAGCAGTTTACTGTTTAAATAATCTTTTTAATTTCAACGTTTATTGCAGGCACAACTTCCTCTTCAGTTGAGGGAGTTGAATATTAGTGCGGAACTTTGGCAGCTACCAGAGTCCATAGGGTTGTTGAAGTACCTGGAAAAAATTGAACTGCACAACTTCAAAGGAACATTGCCCGAGGGATTCTGTTCTCTTCGCTCATTGAAATATTTAAAACTCAGGGCCCTATACATGAACCTGTTACCAGAGTCTTTTGGGAACTTGAAAAGCCTCCTGCATCTTGACCTGTCTGGCAGCACGTGTTTGCAAAGGCTGCCGTCTTCCCTTGGTAATTTAACTCAGCTCCAACATATGAACCTGTCTCGGTGCTGGGATTTGCAAATGTTGCCAGCTTCCCTCGGAGATTTAAGAGAACTCCAAGATATGGACCTGTCGGAGTGTTGGAAATTGAAAACGTTGCCAGAGTCCTTCATGAACTTAATTCGACTCAAATATCTCGATTTGAGTTGGTGCGAGGCCTTGACTCTCTCTGGCGAAATATTTGGGAATATCGGCACGCTCATACGGTTGAATTTTACACATTGTCGCAAACTTGAAGAATTGCCCCACCAAGTCACACATCAGCAGTACCTCAAAGCACTATTTTTGGATAATTCCAATTTAAAAGAATTGCCGAGTACCATTGGAAACCTGGGCAACTTGGAAATTCTGTCTTTCTCTGGCACTGTGTTGGAAACCTTGCCGCATTCATTCGGTAAGCTAAAGAACTTGAAGGAATTGACACTTTGCGTCGGGAAATTGGATAATTTTCTCGACTTCGCTGGCCAGTTTAAACAGTTGACATCCTTTTCATTATGTCATTCTCCGATTAGTGAAGTGCCATTTGCCAGTGTGGACATGGTTCAAGCCGGAGGCCGTAGATTGTTGGATAATTGCATGCTTCGACTTAAATACTTGGACCTGTCGTTCACAAGAATAACTGAAATCTCATTCGGTGGAGGTGTTTGCCCAGCCCTTGAACGGCTCGATCTCACGTGCTGTGAGAATCTAGTGAAGGTTGGAGCATTGCCTACATCACTAACATCACTGATATTGCGTTCTTGTATTGCATTAAGGAATATTACGGGGCTTCGTGACCTTAAAGAGCTTCGAGTTCTGAACATGGGCGCCTGTATAGAAGTAGAGGAGCTGTCAATTCTGGGTGTGTGGGAGTTGAACAATCTTGAAGATTTGACTTTACATGGTTGCCCGATCAGTGTGGAAGAGGTTCAAGGAGCCCGCAGATTGTCGGACTCTTCTATTCACAACTGTATGCCTAGACTCAAATACTTACACCTGTCGGGGACGAGAATCACTGAAATATCATTCGATGAAGGTGATTGCCCAGTCCTTCAATATCTCGATCTCAGTGGTTGTTTTGATCTAGTGGAGGTTGGAGCATTGCCGACATCACTGAAGTCGCTGTGGTTGGAGGATTGTGGTGCATTAAAGAGAATAACGGGTCTTAGTGGCCTTGAACAGTTGGAAACGCTGGGGATTTCTGGTTGTGGATCAATAGAGGAGCTGCCAGGTCTGGAAACGTTGATATCACTGCAGGAGCTGTATGCAGATAAATCTATGAAGACAATATGGGCGTTGGCTGAGGCGGCAAATCACACGGTGAAAACCTGGCCTTAAAAAGGTTAATCGCATCATGGAAAGCAGAGGGCGGGGAGATCCGGATGAGCAGCATATTTTTCTTTAAAAAGTACTTTTTAAAGACAGTTCCCAATCTGTATGTTCTTTAGCGGCTCGATTTTTCACATATGGTCAGAATCTAGTGGAGGCTGGAGCAGTGCCGACATCACTAGCATCACTGAACTTGCATTTTTGTCGTGCATGAAGGAATATTACCGCAAAGCTTCGTGGCCTTGCAAAGCTTCGAAATCTGCACATAGAGAGGTGTCATTTTAACTTTTTTCCTGAGTCATAGGTTTTCTCAGTTGTGAAAAAAAGTTTAAGCTGATATAATTAACTAACTTAATAAAAAAATTATAACCAATCATACCATGAGATGTTTAATCTTGTAAAATTAAAGTATAGGTTTGGATTCCAATTTTTTTTTTTTTCAATTAGAAACTTTTTTCTGTGTAAAGATTTGGGATCCCAATATATAGAATTAAATTATAGGTTTTGATTCAAATTTTTTTTTACAATTGGAAACTTTCACATGTTTAATCTTTGTAAAATTAAATTATAGGTTTGGATTCTAATTTTCCTTTGCAATTAGAAATTTCTCATTATTTTTTATATAATGGTTCGGGATCTCACATGTAAAATTAAATTATAGGTTTTGATTTAATTTTATTTTTGCAATGGGAAACTTTTCAGATGTTTAATTTTTATAAAATTAAATTATAGGTTTGGATTCCACTTTTCTTTTGCAATCAGAAACTTTTCACTATTTTCTATATAATGATTTGGGATCTCATGTATAAAATTAAATTATAGGTTTTGATTCAAACTTTCTTTCGCAATTGAAAAATTTTCACTATTTTCTATTTAATGATTTGGGGTATTAAGATTTTTTTATATTATACTTTAACTTAATTTTTTAATATTTTTGTTTAGTTTTTGTAAAATTAAATTATAGGTCTGGATTACAATTTTCTTTTGCAATGAGAAACTTTTCACTATTTTATTTTTAATGTGAGTAGAATTAAATTATAGGTTTTGATTCAAATTTTCTTTTGCAATTAGAAACATTTCACTATTTTCTATGTAATGATGTGGGTTTTTAAGAATTTTTATATAATACTTTAATTTAATTTATTAAGTTTTTTAAATTTGCTACTGGTTTGTGGTTTATAAGTTAATTTAAATAATCAATTTACTAATTGGATGTTTTTTCCCTAGTTTTTGTTAATAGTGTTTTTGGTTTATAAGTTAATTTAAATAATCAATTTATTAATTGGATGTTTTTTCCCTAGTTTTTGTTAATAGTGTTTTTCTATTTATATATGGTTAGCTCAAATTTAAATAATCAATTTACTAATTAGATGTTTTTTCCCTAGTTTTTGTTAATAGTGTTTTTCTATTTAAATATGGTTAGCTCAAATTCATCAAATATATTAGTTAATTATTTGTTTGTTCAAGTTTATTCAACCAAAACAACTTATTAAACAATATTGTGGCGTTTACTTACTTTTAACCAATTTGATGAAAAATAATAATTTCGAATTATGTTTTACTCACATTTGAAAATTTACATTGAAGTTGTTATATAGATGATCAATTTTGTTTCCTCTACATTTCAAGGTTTTGATTTCGTATAGAAGATTACTTAATTGTAAGTTTGGTATTGTGTTTGAGGGTTAATTTAGTGTTTCTTTGAATTGAAATATTTGTTTTATATTTTTAATCTATTTTATGTTATTGCAGATCTATAATTGCTAATTAAAATCATGTAAATATACATTTTCCTCTTAAGGACTTATTTAACTTTGTAATTTCTTATTTTAGTTATGGGATAAATTAAATTTTTACATTTCAAATTAAGCCTATCACTAATTTCAAGGGGTTTGTTATTATTTTGCTAAGAGACTTTAGATATTTTTTTGTTACGAGGCCCTACATATTCCAATCACATAGATGACTAGTCAAAGAATGTTTTTTTGTTTTATTTTTTACAAAAAAAAAGCTTATCATGTAGAGTGTCTAAATAGCAAAGTCATGCATATATCTAAATTCGAAGGTACACGTAACGTTTGAAAATTATGGCGATAATGAATTGTAGAAAAAAAATCAATATTTTTTTTTTTAAAGGAAAGTTTTGTAATGCTCTCTCACATATTTATCTTTGTTGTTAATAAAAGGAAAGTTTTGTAATGCTCTCTCACATATTTATCTTGGTTGTTAATAAATGGTTAGATTTTTTTTGTTTTTTAAATGTTTTTATGTATTGACATTTGAGATTTTTATTTTTTTTATTAATATTTAACTAAGTATTGAGGGGTTTTCGTAGTGCATGTATTAGATATCATTTTTGGGATTCAACTGCTTTAAGTAAGTCATTCATCTCTGACCATTTTTTTCCATGAGAGTTTCTCATGATTTTTGAATAGTCGATTGAAACTAGTGAAATTAATCACAGAGCGTCAACTTTTGGGGCTTGCACTGAGGAGTTTTCGTAGTGCATGTATTAGATATCATTTTTGGGCTTCAACTGCTTTAAGTAAGTCATTCATCTATGACCATTTATTTCCATGAGAGTTTCTCATGATTATTGAATAGTCGATTGAAACTAGTGAAATTAACCACATAGCGTCAATCATCACTTCTGGGGCTTGCACCCGGTGTGCTCACAGGGGTGAAGAAGTGGGATTAAAACTAGTGAAATAAATCACATAGCGTCAAATCATCACTTCTAGGGCTTGCACCTGGTAACCAGGACTTCCCAGGAGGTCACCCATCCCAGAACGCCTCTGGCTCAAGCGCGCTTAACTATGGAGTTTTCCCCACAATCAATCCCACTTAGTTTGCTACTCCATTTGCAAAACCTTAGCAAGTATTGTGCCTCATGAACCATTCAAGTAGAGTTCCCTACACTCTTTCGAATTTAAGTATTGAGGGGTTTTCGTAGTGCATATATTAGATATCATTTTTGGGATTCAAATGCATTAAGTAAGTCATTCATCTATTACCATTTCCATGAGAGGTAGTCGTAATTGACTAATTTTTCATGATTTTTGAATAGTCCACTTACCACTCATTGCATCAGGTGATGCTCACAGGGGTGAAGAAGTGGTGTTGAAACTAGTGAAATGAATCACATAGCGTCAAACATCACTTTCGGGGCTTGCACTCGGTAACCAGGACTTCCTAGGACGGGGCTTGCACCCGGTAACCAGGACCTCCCGGGACGGGGCTTGCACTTGGTAACCGAGACTTCTCAGGAGGTCACCCATCCCAGAACGCCTCTGGCTCAAGCACGTTTAACTATGGAGTTTTCCCAACAATCAAGTCCACTTAGCTTGGTACCCATTTGCAAAACTTTAGCAAGTATTGTGCCTCATGAACCATTCAAGTAGAGTTCCCTTCACTCTTTTGAATTTAAGTATTGAGGGGTTTTCACAGTGCATATATTAGATATCATTTTTGGGATTTAACTACATTAAGTCATTCATTTATGACCATTTCCATGAGAGGAAGTCGCAACTGACTAATTTCTCATGATATTTTAATAGTCCACTTAACACTCATTGCATCGGGTGATGCTCACATGGTTGAAGAAGTGGGATTGAAACTAGTGAAATGAATCACATAGTGTCAATCATCACTTCTCGAGCTTGCACTCGGTAACCAGGACTTCCCTGGAGCTCACCCATTCCAAAACACCTCTGGCTCAAGCATGATTAAATGTGGAGTTTTCCCCACAATGAAGCCCAATTAGCTTGCTACCCCATTTGGAAAACCTTAGCAAGTATTGTGCCTCATGAACCATTCAAGTAGAGTTCCCTTCACTCTTTTGAATTTAAGTATTGAGGGGTTTTCGCAATGCATATATTAGATATCATTTTTGGGATTCAACTGGATTAAGTAAGTCATTCATCTATGACCATTTCCATGAGAGGTAGCCGTAACTGACTAATTTCTCATGATTTTTTAACAGTCCACTTAGCACTCGGGTGATGTTCACAGGGGTGAAGAAGTGGGATTGAAACTAGTGAAATGAATCACATAGCGTCAATCATCACTTCCGAGGATTGCACATGGTAACCAAGACTTCTTGGGAGGTCACCCATCCCAAAACGCCTCTGGCTCAAGCGCACTTAACTGTGGAGTTTTCCCCACAATCACGCGCTTAACTGTGAGCATCACCTGATGCAATGAGTGCTAAGTGGACTATTCAAAAATCATGAGAAATTAGTCAGTTACGACTACCTCTCATGGAAATGGTCATAGATGAATGACTTAAAGTAGTTGAATCCCAAAAATGATATCTAATATATGCAATGTGAAAACCCCTCAATACGTTAATTCAAAAGAGTGAAGGGAAATCTACTTGAATGGTTCATGAGGCAACAATACTTGCTAAGGTTTTGCAAATGGGGTAGCAAACTAAGTGGGCTTGATTGTGAGGAAAACTCCACATTTAAGCGCGCTTGACCCAGAGGCGTTTTGGGATGGGTGACTTCCTGGGAAGTCCTGGTTACCGGGGGAAAGCCCCAGAAGTGATGATTGACGCTATGTGATTCATTTCACTAGTTTCAATCCCACTTCTTCACCCCTGTGAGCATCATCTGATGCAATGAGTGCTAAGTGGACTATTCAAAAATCATGAGAAATTAGTCAGTTATGACTACCTCTCATGGAAATGGTCATAGATGAAGGACTTAATGTAGTTGAATCCAAAAAATGATATCTAATATATGCACTGTGAAAACCCCTCAATACTTAAATTCAAAAGAGTGGAGGGAGCTCTCCTTGAATGGTTCATGAGGCATAATACTTGCTAAGGTTTTTCAAATAGGGTAGCAAGCTAAGTGGGCTTGATTGTGGGGAAAACTCCACAGTTAAGCGCATTTGAGCCAGAGGCATTTTGGGATGGGTGACCTACTGGGAAGTCCTGGTTACCGGGTGCAAGCCCCGGAAGTGATGATTGACGCTATGTGATTCATTTCACTAGTTTCAATTCCACTTCTTCACCCCTGTGAGCATCAACCGATGCAATGAGTGCTAAGTGGACTATTAAAAAATCATGAGAAATTAGTTAATTATGACTACCTCTCATGGAAATGGTCATATATGAATGACTTACTTAACGCAGTTGAATCTCAAAAATGATATCTAAGTTTTAGCCAATTTGTATGATTGGAAAATATACAATTTTTTAATATCTTATTAGTCTTTTTAATTAAAAAGAGTATTGACATTTTTTTTATTATATTTGAAATATCCAAAGAGTTAGAGTTCATATTTATGTGATATTAAGTTAATTCTATTTTTTTTTTTTTAAGGCATTACAGAAATTGAAGCTTATATTTGTGTGATAGGTGGTTGATTCCAATCACCACCATTATAACTTTTGTTTAACTAACCCACTCTCTAAAATCACACATGGAACTTTAATTACTTGAATAACCTTACATAACATGACCTTTAATTACTTGAATAACCTTACATAACATGACCTTGTAAATTGAATTTTCCAAGTTTATGTTGCATAGGGACAAAATGAATAACACAAACAAATTTGTTGATAATAAATTTTGCTCTCACTGGTCTTATGATAAAATGATATATTAATTTTGTTTGAGATTTATAATGTTATGTAATTTTTTTTTCCTCATAAATTGATTCATTAGTTTTATCTGAGATTTATAATGTTAATGTAATTTTTTTAACTGGTTACATTCCAAAATTAGAATTTTATTAAAAGTATATTTTACTAAACATATAAGTTTTTTCCAGGAAAGATTAGGGAATTTATAAATGTTGAATATGATAATTGGCACAATTTGTATTTTATGTTTTGACTTTATGGTGATTTGATGTTAGGGTGATAGCATGGAGTTGGGTTATACTTTTTGGTGAAATGAGGACGCGTTTTGGTGAAAAAAGGATGCTTAATCGAGCAATTTTAAGTGCCCGATCAAGCAATTTTTAATTTCTCGATCAAGCAATTTTTAAGTGCTCGATCGAGTTGTTGAGGTGCTTAAAAATAATTTGAGCAAGCGTTTAAACAAACTCTCGATCAAGCCATTTTATAACCCAAGTTAAAGTCTCAATCGAGAGTTATGGCTTGATCGAGCTATATTTTTCAATTGAGCCTATTGCTTGATTCAGTGCTTTGGCTCGATCGAGTGCTATTTATTATTAAAAATCCCAGTCGCAACTTGCACAAGTCATTTTTTTCAAACTGCGAGATGAAATGGAGTTCGATGGAATATTTCTAAGCTCGATTGAGATGGATAACTCAATCTAGTTGTCCATTAACTTTGTCAACTGTAGAAATTACAATGTAGATTTGCAACTGCTCATGAAGTTTTAATCAAAATCAAAAGACAAAAATCTACTCTACTGCTCTACAGAAGTTATTCACAATTTAGAACAAAAATCTTAGATATGTAATAAGAAATCTCACACGTGAAAATAGTTTTTTTCCTGTGGAAAATAAATTTCTAAAAAACTCAATTCCTGCTTGCATTAATACGATGAATAGAGACGTATTACAATTGCTTTTCTCAACTGAGCACAACCTACAAGTGCATAATGTGTCTCTTTGTTCATTGAGAAGCTCTAGCCCAAACTTAGTCAATGTTAGCCTTTGCTTGAGCCCCTATTTGCTTGCACAATTCTTGAGGAAATAAGCCCCTCTTAATTAGGAATTTCCTCCAAAATTCTCGTGTAATTCCTCAGGGTTGATCACCTAACGTCGTGCAACACTTGTACACTCAACTAGTTTACAACTAGTTAATTGCCTTGAAAACTCCACCACAACTGGGAAACTCGTATTCTTTTCATGCATGAGCTAATTATTAGTTGATTGATCAGTTAACTATATTATCTCTGAGTTAGAATGATGTCCCACTACTTAACATGCTACCAACTAGTTCTATTAACAATTAGAACTAGTTTAACTAATTACAACTGAAATTAATTCAATATGGGCTCCTAAAATTTAGGAATCACTACATACAACTAAACTTCATGCCCCTAACTCGAACTAACTGAGCTAAATGATTGACAAGAGCCATGTCACCTCAGTTAACTCCTCCAATTTGTCTGCTGATGTAGAATTTCGAATTTTCTCAATTTTATCTAGGCAAAATCAAATTGAGAATTTATTGCTGCCTTTTTTAACATTCCCTCTTAGCAAGAAAGGGATTATCAACCACCCCTATCCGACACCTATGGAATGTACTACATGCAACACTCTCACTGTTGTTGTTGCTACTGCAACATCAACAATTAAGAAGCATAAAAAAAACACTTAATCAACTATTTCTACAACTATCTACTGAGAAAATTGTGTTGTTGCTAACTCTATCTCTGAGCCTCTTGCTCTACTCTCAACACTCCTCTATTCTCTTCAGTAACTGACTGACACTGATCCTCCTGCTACTAAACACTGTGGGCCCCTGTAGCAAGGTAATGATCCATGACGAGAAAACCTCAATGGACCTTGCCCAAATTTATGCAATTTTGAGACTAGGGCTTCACATCGCCCCACCTCACACTTGGAGGTATCGCTACATGTGCTCCTTCTTCCCACTTAGCTCGAAATTTCCCTCCACCAAAGGTATCTGGTTAATTGGATGTCTCCACTCTACCTCTTATCTGCCTCTTCATTTGTGGTCACTACACAACTTCTTGAGGCTCCTTGTGAGGCTTCATTTTGAGAGGTAAATCATGCTCCCTCTCAATCACCATATCTATAATCCCTACCTTGCTCCTGAAGGATGTGCATGCATCTTCCATCTCAAGTGCATACATGTTCTTGACTTGAACCTCGATCTGCTTCACTTGTTCTGTCGCTATGTGTCTCAAGAATGTCTTTCCTTTGCTGAAGATCACATCATAACCACGATATTTTAAAACTTTAGTAGAGATAAGATTTTTCTTTAGGCATGGAATAAGCAAGACATCCTTGAGCCCAATGGGGGAGTCTAACTCCCTTTGAAAGGTGACTGTACCAATCTCGGTCATGTTATTCCTTTTGTCGTCCCCAAATGCAATATTCATCTAGAGATCTTTCTCCTCCAAGTCAATGGAAAACTATCTACACCTAGTCATATGGAACAAGGCACCCGAATCTAAGTACCACACACTCCCCATCACAGTGCTGGCCATGCATGTGATAAGGGTGAAATCTATCTCAAACAACGAATCCAAAGCTTCACCTATTTCTGCTACTGAAAACTCCTTATTGCTAGAATTTTTCTGTGGACACTTAGTAGCATAGTGCCCATATTCATGACAATTGAAGCATTTAATTTTGGACAAGTCTTTCTTCTTTCCCTCTTGGCTGGATTTAGCCTCACATTGGGACTTCTTTCCCTTGGCCTTCATTCCTTTGTTGACTAGAGAGAATTTCTCTTCCTCTTTCTTGTATGAGGTCCCATCCTTGATATACCCCCTAATTTCTTCTTGTACCAAATCAAACCATAAGCATTCCCAATTTGGTAGCTTCTCCCTCCCATTCATCGAATCTTGATAACTATGCAAACTCTTGGGAAGGCCTAAAAGGGTTAGGCTTACCAAGTTGATCTGGACTTATACATGAATGAAATAGAATATAGATATAAGAATAAACACAAAGATGCAGCAAAAATAAAATTTGTTTCATTAATATCAAAGAACTGAAATATGTTTACATACAAAATGGAAATAAACTAGCTCGAGTGATGGTAGCTTATCTTTGAGAAGGGATGTGGTAGCTACATGCCTTTGAACTATGTCACAATGAGGTTCAAAGACTTACTTATTATTGAGAAACAATGGAAAACCCTAAACATACAAAAACTAAACCTTAGGAGATGAATCACCAAAATTGTGGGCCATGTTGGGGTAAATAGGTACATCAACTTCCCAGGGTCGTAACTTTGGCATACGATCTCCATTTGACACGCATAATACCTCGTTAGAAAGATCTACCCGAAGAATACAACTTTTGACTACAAACATTTATTGATAAAACATATTTTCTCGTTTTTCAAAAAAACGTCATTTAGGGCCTCAAAAACGCTCCTGAAGTTCAAGACCCCAAAAACTACCAAAAATAGTAAATTGTGCTACAATTAAGGAAATTGAAAAGCTAAAAGAAACAACGGTGGGGGTTAAAATGGAATAAGCGGGTGGCCACCAATATCCACCTGGATTAGTCCTACCCCCTTAGGAAGCAATGATCCCCATTGCATTGAGTACCTCCATCAGATGGGGAAACTTCTGCTGAGCTTGGTCCTTGGTAAACAACTTGCCTTGGTGTAGGAGTTGGCCAACTTTGACAACCCGATATAGTTGGATTTTCTATTGGAGATTGTTATTGATATGTGTATCCATGATCTGATTAGTAGTGGCCTATTTCATGCAGTTGGGGTTTAGCTTTGTTTGGTGTGGGATCCCAAAATGTACCCACACTCGTTTAAAGAAGAGTTTAGCAGTTTCATCTACTATGATACTCTTCTTGCAGGCCGCCAATATAGTCATCTTAGAAAATGTCTATGACCACAAATACATAGTCATTACTGTGCTTGGTAGAAGGGAGGCCAAGCATATAGTCCATGGAGATGGATTCCCAACACTGGTTGGGAGTAGGTGATGCAAGAGCATCCGAGCACCCTACATTAAAAATTGGAATCCAAAGTTGTGAAAGAGGAAATGTGGACAATCATTGTAAACCGGGGAAAATTATGTTTAAACAGAGCTAAATTGATGGAATTGACAAGTCTCTAGAATGCTTGATTAAATGTAATTATCTGCTATGTATGAAAATAGAGAGATTTAGGCGATTTGTAGGAGGAAATCATGGATCTTAGATGATCCACACTTTTGTAATTTCCTTTATAAGAGAGTTTGTGTTGTGTGGAACGGAGAGAGGATACAATGTAGTCATAGGGTAATTTGTGATTTGGGCTGTGAGGCCTTAGCCTATAATCGAGCTATGTATATAATGGAAATATACGTGTTATTGTACATATGCGTGTTATCTGAGTTTTGTGTGTCTCTGTCTTTATATATATATTCTTTCCTGTAAAGTTGATAAATTGTGTGTGTGTGCGAGTGTAAAGGAAGAAGTTCCTATGAACTTCACCTTAGATAAAGTAAAGCAGATTTGTGTTGTAATGTGAGTTCCATCAATAAGCAAAGGAGAGAGCCGTTGGATTGAGAAAAGATCAATGGAGGAGAGGTGTTCAATCGAAATGAGAGTTGATTGAACAACACAGGGGAAGCCGTTGGATCATCCAGATCGACGGATAATATTGGCGGAACAAGAGAACACGACTAAATCGCGGGAATCTGGAGGAAACATCATAGCCTTCTGATGGAAGAAGATCCACAGTGATCGTGCGGAAACTTGCAAGAAAGGTACCTCGGCTAACGGACACAAGAAAATCATTTAAAAGAGTTTAAGGTTCTGAAGGATCGGACCATCAATTGGATGGGTGACCAGACGCATATCGCATCGGAAGATGCACGAGAATTAATTCCAAAATCGAACGTGATAAGGTTTTATACAACGAGATTAAAACCTCATTGAGTTCTGGCCATCCAGACTGTTCGTTGGGTGATTGATCGAACGGTAATCGCGTGTGAACGGGTGCACGGGTTAACGGAGCTGAGCGGACCCAATATGTTATGAATTGAA
This sequence comes from Pinus taeda, assembly GCA_000404065.3. NCBI lineage: Eukaryota > Viridiplantae > Streptophyta > Pinopsida > Pinales > Pinaceae > Pinus > Pinus taeda. The sequence goes on along the minus strand of APFE031037432.1, from coordinate 18,053 downwards.
GTTTATTTCCTTTTGGGTTCTGGCCATAAATACTCAACGAAGGACTGATGGTGATTGGTCGGATTTTGTTGAAGTCCGCTGATTTGAAGGCTTCCGATATATACATGGGTCCATAACCCACAAGTCCACGCATGTAAATTGTATAAGATGCAACTTTGCTACATTAAGGCAACTTTGTTGTGATCATTTTTTGTATCAAAGCAGTTGAGTTGTCATAATTTTTGGTATCAGAGCAGAAGAAGATTCTGTGTGCAATTGAAAAATGTACAGTCATGTTGAATATCGGAAAGTTTGTGATCTTTATATTGTCGTACAGATAGCGGTAGAGGAAGGGGAGAAGATTGCAGCAACCTAGAGCGTGGAGAGCTCAAATGGTTCCAAAGAAGAGAGAACCAAAGAGACGTCGAAAGACTATGCTCAGAGAAGAGAAGCTTGGTGAGGTATCGTGTAGCAAGGAGGACTTGTTATTGCAGAGGTTTTGTTGCAGCTCATAGAAAGATCATAAAGACAATTCCACAGAGGATGTGGATAGAATTGCTAAGGGATGGAGAAGCATATGACTAGGAGATCGTAAATTTTTGTACTTTGGGAGTCTGACACGGGAGCATCCGAGCACCTTTCATTAAAAATGAGAATCCAAAGTTGTCAAAGAGGAAACGTGGACAATCATTGTACACTGGAGAAATTCTATTCAAACAGAGCTAAATTGATGGAATTGATAAGTCTCTAGAAGGCTTGATTAAATGTAATTATTTGCCATGTATGCTAATAGAGAGATTTAGGCGATTTGTAAGAGGAAATAATGGATCTTGGATGATCCACGCTTTTGTAATTTAATTTATAAGAGAGTCTGTGTTGTGTGGAATGAAGAGAAGATACAATGTAGTCGCAGGGTAATTTGTGATTCGGGCCGTGAGGCCTTAGCCTGTAATCGAGTTCTGTATATAATGGAAATATATGTGTTATTGTACATCTACATGTTATCTGAGTTTTTTGTGTTTGTGTCTTTATATATACATTCTTTCCTGTAAAGTTGATCAATTGCGTGTGTGTGTGCGAGTCTAAAGGACGAAGTTCCTATGAACTTTGCCTTAGATAAAGTAAAGTAGATCTGCATTGTAATGCGAGTTCCATCGATAAGAAAACGAGAGAGTCGTTGGATTGAGAACAGATCAACGGAGGAGAGGTGTTCAATCTAAATGAGAGTCAATTGAACAATGCAGGGGAAATCGTTGGATCATCTAGGTTGACGGATAATATTGGCGGAATGAGAGAACACGACTAAATCATGGGAATCCGGAGGAAACATCATAGTTGTTCGATGGAAGAAGATCCACGGTGATCGCGCGGAAAATTTCAAATAAGTTACCTCTGCTAACAAACTCGAGAAAATCATTTAAAAGAGTTTAAGGTTCCGAAGGATCGGACCGTTGTTGAATGGGTGATCGGACGCATATCGCGTCAGAAGATGCATGAGAATTAATTCTAAAATTAGACTCGATAAGGTTTTATACAACAAGATTAAAACCTCGTTGAGTTCCAGCCATCCAGACAATTCGTTGGGTGATTGATTGAATAGTAATCGCACGTGAATAGGTGTGCGGGTTAACAGACCTAAGCGGACCTGATATGTTATGAATTGAAGTTTTTTCCTTTTGGGTTCCGGCCATAAATGCTTAATTAAGGACCGATAGTGATTGGTCGGGTTTTGTTGAAGTTTTCTGATTTGAAGCCTTCCGATATATACGTGGGCCCATAACCCACAGGTCCACGCACACAAATTGTATAAGATGCAGCTTTGCTAAATTAAATCATCTTTGATGTCATCATTTTTGGTATCAAAGGAGTTGAGCTGTCATCAGTAGGAAAAGGAGTGTACATGCCTTGCTTCTTGATGTTTGGCTTGGCGATGGTGTAGGAAGTGCAGGATATGATATATTTCCCAACATCCTATAAGAGTTTTAGCCAATAAAAGTACTTTTGTAGTACAACCACATTTTTCTCCACACCAAAGTGTCCTGCGACCCGACTGTTGTGAGTCTCCCAAATCAGCTTGGCACACTTGCTTGAAGGAACACAAAGGTGGCATAGGTAGAATAATAATGCATCCTGAAGGTGGAAATTAGGAACTTTTTTGCCATCTACTAGCATCTGGTATGTGGAGGTGAACTTTGGATCATTTTTGTATAGTTTCATCCATTTAGAGGTCTTGTGGCCATAAGAGTTGAAAACAATGGCCGGTGATGCAATTGGGGGTCGACTGAGGCAGTGTGCAACATGATTGGTGCTACCCTTTTTGTATTTAATGTTCAAGTAGAGCTGTTGCAGATATGTAGACCATTTCTTATGGCGATCATTTTCAAACTTCACTTGTGTCTATATAAATTGGAGAGGCTAGTGATCGGTGTGGATGACTGTATCCTTCCCCAAAATGTAATGCTTCCATTGTCGGAAAGCCTGAATGATGGAACACATCTCTTTATCATAGGTCGGTCATTGATTTTTGAGTAGATTGGGAGGTACTCCAAGCCTTAGGGTTCATGGTTTGGAGGGAAAAACACCACAAGAGTCACTTGTGGGCTTGGAACCCAACATTGAGGTTTTGCACCCATTGTGATTTGGGCCAAAACCATGAATAATTTGAGCATGGGAAAATTTTAGGTGATAGAGGATGGCGTGGTGAATCCAACGCTTCAAATATCACTCAAATCGAAGCTCTAGAACTTGAGATGTGAATTTTTGAAGTTGTCAATTAATTTTTGGATAGTCAAGTCATGTAGGCTTAAGGAGAATTCATCCAAAAGACACAACTCTTCAATAATTTGGGTAGCCCTTGTATTTGTTATAAATATAAGGTGATGTGAGTTTTATTTATTAATCCAAATGTGCATCCATTCTTGTGATATACATCTCTGAGGCAACGTTTATTTTGGAGGACATGACGTGGAGGTTAAGGGAAATTCAGGGCTTTTCTTACCTTCATTACAAGTCTGAAATAATCACAGAGGGAGCCACATTACTTAAGGGAAGTTTTGAGTGGTGTATAGGCATAATATTTGTAGTATCCTTCTCCTACAAGTGAGCTACAGCTAGGAGGAGCTACTATGACTCAGCCGCAGGCCTAAAGGGAAATGTTCAGGAGGCTGAGGTACAACATAGAGACACAAGCATGTTGATATGTGAACAGGTGGTTGTAGGGCAGCGTTTGGAGGCCTAGAAGGTGGACATAATAGTAGCGTAGGAGAATATACACGTTTGGGAGAAGGCTGCACTGTTTGGAAAGTCTATAAGTGAAGAAAAGTGGGTTGTAGCAGGAAATTAGGAATCCCTAACCAGTGACCTAAGTGCAAAGAAGAAACGACAACCCTTGAGTTAGCAGAGGTATGTGTTTGTGTAGTTTTGGATGCTAGTGGGATGGTCCATGTGTGGACATAATTATAGTAGCCTATAAGTGCCATGTGTTGAGGTCAACTTGGGTAGTTGGAGATCTCAATTAGGAGAAGAACATATAGTGAAGTGTTGGGTGTCATTGGTCTGGTGGAGGGCAGTGTGTTGGCTACCCAAAGTAGCCATAGACAATACATCTTCAAGTGACGAAGGGAGCTAAAGGTTGGGTGAAGTTTGGTGCATAATGTGCAACACTTTGACGGAACAAAGTGACTACTAGATTGGCAGATGGGAGCTAAGGTATTGGCCAACCTAGAGAGCATATTGGATCAACCCATGTACAGGTAGCAGAAGTGACTTGCAGTAGCGTCAGGTGGCAACCCTCCTAGAGTCTCTATGTGTTGTCCTTTGAAGGACTAAGGGGAAACTAGAGAGTAGTACGCAAGTGAAGGACCGCCAGGATAAGATACGGCATAGAAGCCACAACAAAGATTGCCATTGTATCTCTTATTCCATAGATTGTTGTATTATTCAGATTGGTTTAATATAATGAATATTAGGTCGTACATTATTATACAATTTTGTTAAAAATTGTGTATACTTGTGCATATGTGATTTACTGCTTTATATTTTCCACTGGGCAAAGTAGTTCTTGTTGAGATTCTTGGTTTGGTAGCATCAAAGACTTTAAGATTCTAACCTAAACCTAATATCGTGGAAATTCAACATGGTATTAGAGCATGTCTTAGTTACTTTGGAAGTTAGTGAATCAGAGTCGTGCACAATGAAGTACAACTTAAGAGGGAGTTGGTTACATTGTAGGTCACAACGTCGAAGTTGCAGGCTGGTATCTAGTATGAGGACATGTTGGAGGGGTTGTCCAACTATGGTCCATGGAAGGAAAGGATCAAGTTGGTCTTGCAAGTCAACAGGATCTGGAAGTTCGTCGAGAAATCCATCAAGAAGCAAACTAACACAAAGGAGTTGGAAGTGTATGAGGATTTGTATACACGGGTGAGATTGATCATCCTTGATGGTGCGAAGGATTCCCTAATACCTCATTTGTCCGAGAAGAACACTACACATGATATGTGGATGGATCTTCGGAATTTGTTCCAGAATAAGAATGAGAACCAGGTATTTGTATTGGAGGATAAGTCAAAGCCCAACAAGATGATACAGGGTGAAGGAGTGACTTGGTATCTGACGAGATTTTCTCAGGTCAGAGATGAGGTTATTGCCATTTGTGTGACTATTTCTGATTTAGATATGGTGAGGATTGCTTTGAAAGGGGTCATCAAGGAATGAAATCCCTTCATCAAAGGGATTGTTTCCAGAGAGAAGTTGCTAGACTAGAATAGGTTGTGGGATGATTTCATTCAGGAGGAGTTGCGAGATAAGGATCTTCGTCCGAAGAAGAGGGATTTAGAGGATAACATGGCACTTGTAGTGCAAATGAAGGGTAACCAGAAGAAGGACTTGAGTAAAGTCTAGTGTTTCCACTGTGGAATATCCGATGAAGAAGAAGGGAAATGACGAGAAAAAAAATAGAATGTAGGTCGTCGGTGTTGCCACATCTGCTGAGATAGATTCTCTCACGAGGAGATTAGAGGACTATTTTTCTGTGATTTCTCATTTCTCGCAGGATACTCTCAATGAGGATGGATGGTATGTGGAAAATGGTTCGAAGAAACATATGATAGGGTCACAAGAGGTTTTAGAGACTCTAACTGAATGGGACTCAAAGTTGCACATGCTATTAGACGAGAAGAGTCAGAATGAGATTTGAGGATTGAGAGTTGTGTCATTCAGGATGGAGACAGAATGAGTGATGTGGCTTTAGGATGTACTATTTGTACCAGGACCCAGATATAACGTGATTTCTATCTCGATGGTCGAGAAGAAGGGGTTTGAGGTCTTGTTCCAGGATGGGAAGGAAAGACTTAGACCTAGAGGCTCTAGCTCTGATGGGATTGTTCTTAGAGTTAGAGAGCATGGTTTATACAGGCTAATGGGAAAGCCAATGGATCATGGGAGGAAGAAGAAGGAGAAGGTGCATGCTTCATAGGAGCAGGTACAAGTTCCCAAGAAGAAGGTCCAGGTTCTAGAGGCTCATAGAGAGTCGAGTTCTAGCGGGAGCTTGCAGATTCAGAGGGAGACTTTATAGCCCAAGAAGGGTGCGTGGTCAGTGGGAAGCAAGGGTGCTTCCACATCTAGTAAGAAGGAATCATGGAGGGATTAGAAAGTGATACATGAGAAGAAGAAGAAGCAGGATGCTTCCAGTGATAACGACACTTTTGAGAGAGGTGTAGTTCTTTCTTCAGGGATTGTTGTAGTGGTGAGCACCAAGAGTTGGGTGAGTGTTGCGAGCAGTGATGATGATGATGAGTTACTTCCTAGTCTTGGAGGTACTTCCCTCACTAAGAGGGAGTGTTTATTTTTTAGTAGCTTGGGAAGTACTCCAAGCCCTAGGGTTCAGGGGTTGGAGGGAAAAGCACCACAAGAGTCACTTGTGGGCTCGGAACCTAAGGCTGGGGTTTTGTACCCATCGTGATTTGGGCCAAAACCATGAATACTTTGAGCATGAGAAAATATGAGGTGATAGACAATGGCATGGTGAATCCAATGCTTTGAAGATCACTCAAATCAGATCTTTAGAACTTGAGATATGAACTTTTGAAATTGTCAATTAATTTTTGGACAGTCAAGTCATGTAGGCTTAAGGAGAATTTGTCCAATAAACATGACTCTTCACTAATTCGAGTAGCCCTTGTATTTGGTATAAATATAAGGTGACGTGAGTGTTATTTCTTCATCCAAATGTGCATCCATTCTTTTGGAGGTTAAGGGAAATTTTGGGCTTGTTTTACCTTCATTATAGGTCCGAAATAATCATAGAGGGAGCCGCATTACTTAAGGGCAATTTTGGGTGGTGTATATGTCTAATATTTGCAGTATCCTTCTCCCACAAGTGAGATGTTGTTAGGAGGAGCTGCTACAACTCAGCCGCATGTCTAAAGGACAATGTTTAGGAGGCCAAGGTACAACATAGAGACACAAGCAAGTTGATGTGTGAACAAGTGGTTGTAGGGCAACATTTGGAGGTCTGGAAGATGGACATAAGAACAGTGTAGGAGAAGATACATGTTTGGGAGAAGGCCGCACTATTTTGGAAGTCTGGAAGTGAAGAAAAGTGGGTTGTGGCAGGCAACTAGGAATCCCTAACTAGTGAACTAAGTGTAGAGAAGAAACACCAGCCCTTGAGTTAGCAGAGGTATGTATTTGTGTAGATTTAGATGCTACTTGGATGGTCCATGTGTGGAAAAAATTATAGCAGCCTATAAGTGCCATGTGTTGAGGTCAACTTGGGAAGTTGGAGATGTCAATTAGGAGAAGTACTTATAGTGACGTGTTGGGTGCCATTGGTTTGGTGGAAGGCAGTGTGTTGGCTACCCAAAATAGCCCTTTGAAGGTTGGGTGAAGTTTGGTGCCTAATGTGCAACACTTTGATGGACAAAAGTGACTTCTAGATTGGTAGATTGGAGCTCAGGTATTAGCCAACCTAGAGAGGAGATTTTATCAGCCCGTGTACATGCAACATCAGTGACTTGCTGCAGTGTTAGGTGGCATCCCTCCTAGAGTCTCTATGTGTTGTCCTTTGAAGGACTAAGGGGCAACTAGAGAGCAATACTGAAGCAAAGAATCGACAGGACAAGATACAACATGGAAGCTACAACGAATATTGTTATTGTATATTGTATTCCATAGATTGTTGTATTATTCATATTGGTTTAATATAACGAAAATTAGGTTGTACATTATGGTACAATTTAATTAAAAGCTGTGTATACTTGTGCGTATGTGATTTACTACTTTATATTTTCCGTTGTGCAAAGTAGTTCTTGTTGAGATTCTTGGTTTGGTAGTGTCACAAATTTTAAGATTCTAACATAGACCCAAGATCGTGGAAATTAAACATGGGGTACTTCCGAATTGTACCAGAAAGTGTTTCACTATGATAGGCCAATGAATGCCCGTGCTGGGTGAGGACTACACCAATAAGATAATTAGAGGCCTATCTCTCAATTTCAAATGGTTTTTGCAGGTTTGGCAATGTGATTACCAATATAGAGTAGAGGCGACGCTTGAACTCAATGAACGCCTTATGTTGGGACATGGACAAAGAAAACTTTGATTTCGCTTCACCCTTGGTAATATGACTCAAAGGCCAAGTGATGTGGAAGAATCCCAACACGAACCTCAGATAAAAATTTGCAAGGCCCAAAATGCTGCGAAGCTCTTTTAGAGATGTCGGGGTTATCCAATCCCGAATGACTTGGATCTTAGTCGAATACACATGCACGCCTCACTCATCTATGATGTAACCCAGATATTGGACTTGGCTCATGCCAAAGGTGCATTTCTCCAAGTTGACACATAGTTTGTGTTGCTATAGGGTTTTAAGGACTTTCTGAATGTGTTGTAAGTGTTCTTCCCAACTCTTGTTGAAGATGAGGATGTTGTCCAGATAAACAACCATGAATGAGTTGGTGAAGGGCCAGAAGATGTTATCCATTAGCCTCATAAAAGTGGCAGGGGAATTTGTCAACCCGAAGGGCATAACCAACCATTCAAAAAGGCTTTCCTTAGATTTCAAGGCAGTCTTCCATACATTTGTGGGATTTATTGGAACCTAGTGATAGCCAAACTTCAGATCGATATTGCTGAAATAATTGGCCCCCTTGAGTTGGTCTAGAAGGTCATCAATCCATGGGATTGGATACCTATTCTTGACAATGATTTTTTCCAGTGCTCGATAATCGATGCAGAGCCTCTAGGTGCTATCCTTCTTTTGTACAAGTACAATCGGGATCCTACAAGGCGAGAAACTTGGTCAAATGTTCCCTTTTTGCAGCAACTCTTGGATTTGTCGCTCAATCTCTTCATTTTCCAGAATGGAGGGATGATATATTATTCCATTGGGTAGAGGTGCTCTGGGAGTCATATTGATCGAATGCTTGACCTGACAGTGCAATGGTACCCCTATAGATGAGGATAAGATGTCCCTGCATTCTACCACAACCTTATCCACCTGCTTCTACTACGTGGAGGAACCCTTCTCGGGGGCCATGGATGTGGCCATGATCCTCCCCTTACTTTGAGAGAAAATCAGAAAGAAAACAATTTTCTCGGTCTAGGAGATGATCTTACTACATTTCTTATGAGAGATCCAAGAGATGGAAGTACGCGAAGCTACCTCTAGTTTTCTGTATAACTTATTACCCAAAGAAATAATAACAGTGAGAGGCCTAGACACATACATGACATGACAATTCCACAAGTAAGGTTGGCCTAATAATACATCACAAACTTCAAAAGGAGTAACATCACATAATACCTCATCAGTGAAGGGCTTGATGCTGTAGGGAAGGTGGCATTGCTAGTTGATGCAGATATCTCGTCCTTGGTGAAGCCACCTGATGGTGTATGACTACAGGTGTGGTGTGGTCGGTAGGCCCAAATGCTTCATGGCCTCTACTGAAATGAGGTTCTTTTGGATCCCACTGTTGACAATGAATTGCAGCATTGAACTCTTCACCCACATAAGTGAGTGAAAGAGCCCCCCTTCCTCTGGATCTTCAGGTTTCGCCTTTTGGAGTTTGGTGGTAGCTACCGTCACAGTGGGTTCAACATCAATGACTTGTTTACCCTTGCCGGTTCCCTTGTTGGGTTCCAGCTCAGAATCAGAGTATGCATCCATCTATGAGTCTTTTAGTTTGGCCACTAGCACCTGCTTTGCACGACATTCATTAGTGTTGTGAGTGGGAGTTTTATGGAACTTACACCACTTGTCGGTGTCCTTCTTTGCCTTCCCATCACCCTTGGCTTGCGGCTTCGAGGAGTTTCCTTGGGGGGTATTGACCGGGCTTTGTCCTTTGCTTTGTGGATTTGGGGCACCTTTTCTCTACTTTGGGTTGGGTTCGTAGATCCAAAGTCTCGCTTCTTCTTCTTGAATTTCTGCTCAATCTTGGCAGCATATCGGTATGTTGCACCAAGTGAGGAGATGTCTAGGAACTCCATCTCCTCTTAAATGTATTTCTATAAACAACTGCAGTACTTGAGCACCAGATGTTTCTCAGAATATTTGATACCCAATTTTGTGTGCAGGGTACGAAAAATATTCATCATCTCATGCACATCTTGATCGCTCCGCTGTTGCAACATAGTCCATTATATGTACTTGTCATCATAGCTCATGACAGGGTAGTACTATTCCTTGATGGTGCCTCGGAAGCAATTCCAAGTGGGTGCGCCCGAGAATAATGAGGCTTCGGTCTCGTCCTTCCACTCATAGTAGGTTTCCCACCAGTCGTTGACGTGGGGGGTGACTTTTAGGAGTGAAAAATTAATCTTTTACCTATTGGAAAAATCACGAACTGCAAAATATCCAGTAAATTTAACCATTTATCTACGACATATACATCAATCTAGCCTTCAAATGTGGGATTGTCAAAGTTGACTTGTACCTTAAAGGGAGTGGTGCCTCCAAAGTGGCTGCCGGATGAAGATGCGTCACCTGTGGGCATCCACCGAAGGATTTGGGCAAAGTTGTCCATCATTGTGTTCCTTTGTCACTCGAGGGCTTCTTCGAGCAATATTTTGAAAGGATCTCCTACTCCCTCATCTTTTTTTCTTTCGCCATGGGAGGCTGTCAGGGTTTGCGAGGCTAGTCTTGCATATGTTCAACCAGTTCGAGCCCAAACTCCTTATACCTTGAGCTCGTTGGGGACATGCACAGAAAAAAAAGAGTAAGAGAAGACCACTCTGATAGCACTGATCTAGAATTATATAAGAACACAATAAAATACATATATAGAAATAAACACAGAGATGCAGAAGAAATAAAAATTCATTTCTTTAATTCAAAGAACTGAAATATGATTACATACGACATGGAAATAAACTAGCTCTGGCAATGGTAAGTTATCTTTGAGAAGAGATGTGGCAGATACATGCCTCTAAGTTGTGTTACAATGAGGCTCAAAGGCATATTATTATTGAGAAACAATGGAAAACCCTAAACATCCAAAAAACTAACCCTAGGAGATGAATCACCAAATATCTAGGCCCCGTTAGGGTAAATTGGTACATCAACTTCTTGGGGTCGTAACTTTGGCATGCGATCTTTGTTTGAGGCACACGATACCTCGCTAGAAATATATATCCGAGGAATACAAGTTTCGACTCATTAAAGATACATGTTTTCCCGTTTTCCAAAAAAATGTTGTTTAGGGCCTCAAAACGAATCCAGAAGTCCAGGGCCCAAAAAACTGCCAAAAATAATAAACTATGCTATAATTAAGGAAACTAAAAAGATGACAGAATAATGGTGGAGGTCTAAGTTGAATAGGCAGGTGGCCACCAATATCCACCTAGATCACAAGTCTTCTTTAGGGACATTGACACTGACCCTGCCAAGTTCATCACGACATTGTGTGAGCTTGCTCAAATACTATGGAATCATGTCATTCTTCTGTATATTGATGCTTCAAATTTGATCCTTGAGTGACAGCTTCCTGTGGTCACTATTATTCTCAAACAATACTATCAGTGCTCTCTACATTGCGAACAAAGTTTATTTTCTGTGGATATTTGAGACAATGTGATCCCATACTCCCTCTAAGACTATTTTCCTCACCTTAGCTACATCTTTCTTCCACTAAGCAAGGTTCTGGGCATCAAATGCTTTTGGTTTTACAACACCTATCTTGATGTATTTTAGCAATCCGTTATCATCCAATACCGCCTCCATTAAAGGCCATCTTATTAGCTCTGAAGAGATCTTGTTGCACTGAGCTCCAAAATCAAACCTCTTGAGAAAAACTTTGAATTCATGCTCTAATGTGAATCCTGCTTTGATACAATCTAGAAATTATGATGTAGATTTGCAACTACTCATGAAGTTTTAATCAAAATCACAAGACACAAACCTACTCTACTACTTTGTGGAAGTTAATTCACAATTTAGAACAAAAATATCAGACATGCGATAAGAAATCACACACATGCAAATAGTATTTTTCTAGGGAAAGCAAACTGCTGAAAACCTGAATGCCTGCTTGCATTAATCTAATGAATAGAGATGCATTACAATTAATTTTCTCAACTGAGCACAATTTGCAAGTGCATAACCTCTCTCTATGCTCACTGAGAAGATCTGACCTAGACTTAGTCAATTTCAACATTTGTTTGAGCCCTTATTTTCTTGCGCAATGCCTGAGGAAATATGCCCCTATTACTTGGAAATTTCCTCCAAAATGTTTTCACAATTCCCCAGGGTTGATCACCTGGCCTCGTGCAACACCTATACACTCAAATAGTTTACAACTGTTGGTTAATTTCCTTGGAAACTCCATCACAACTGGGCAACTCGTATTCTTTGCATGCATGTGATAATTATTAGCTAATTGATTAGTTAACTAGATGATCTCTGAGTTAGACTGATGTCCCACTACTTAACTGACCACCAACTAGTTCTATTAACAATTAGAACTAGTTTAACTTATTACAATTGAAATTAACTCAACTCAGGCTCCTAAAATTTAAGAATCATTACATACAACTGAACTTCAGCCCCTAACTCAAATTAACTAAGTTAACTGAGTGAAAAGACTAAATTAAAAGTCCAAAACTATTTTTTCATTATTATATTTAATTAAATTTTATTAACCATATATATATATATAGTTGTAAGTTTATAACATAACTATAACTATTATATATATACAACATCACCATATATAATTATATAACATGTAACATAACTAATAACTATATATAACATAGTTATAACTATAACATCTCTTTCTCTCTCCCACTCATACACACACACATAACATTTAACATAGTTTTATAAGTATTTAACATAATGTGCTCTTCATAATAACATTAGATGGGTGATGCTCAACAACTTTTTAGGACTCGAGTTGATAGAATTTTCACTACTCATATTTGTAGAATTATTTAATATAATGACATGACAACTATATATCTCTTAGTTCCCACCCTTATTAAATTTATTAGTTGAGTAATGATTTTGTAACTTACATTTCCTATATTTTTATTTAATTATATAATGCAACATAAGATATATAAGTTTAAGTTTCAACAATGCATTATTGATACATCCATTAAATCCATGATGAGAAGTGCATTTAAAGTGAATATATAAGAATTTTGACTCTCTTCTAATTTGTACCATATTGTTTCATTATGTAGTGTGTCATACCAGAAACATTGTATTCATGTGCTTGCACCTAGTACATGTCATGTGTCAAAATCAAACATTATAAGAACTTGTATTATGGAGTATTTGGTTGGCATGGAGTTTTATAAGTTTTGTAAATAGATTTATTTCAAATTTTTACATATATTTACATAGAAATCAATACTTTGGTCAATAATTTATCAAAAAATACAGTCTATTTAGTTTAAGGCTCTAGCTTAGATTATTCTACTTGAGTTTATAAATGGTTTTCTTGTCAACATTCTTTCTATGTCAACATTTGTTTCTTGGATTAGTTTATATGTATTATATATAATTTTTAGAGCCATCTCCCATACACCCCCCAACCAGATCTCATCAAAGTGTTGGGGGATTTGTTATACATGGTCGGGCTAGATCACATAGCCATACTAGAGTATTTGTTCCACTCATAAATCCTCCCTCCAACGCCAGCCAAAGTGTCATAGGTAGTGTTTTTGTCTCTGTTGATTATCTTGCTACAAATAGTGGACCTTCTTCAGTTGTCACGGGTATACATATTGAATTTTAAATCCTATTTAAACTTGATCTATTTATGTCTTGCATAATGTCCATGCTTGGGCACTACAGAGAAAAGCTGAAACCAAAGCACCATGGTTTGATATAGTCACTCAAATTGTATGGTCTTTTACTGGCATACTAAAGCAATGGTGGGAAAGGCTTGCAGAAGAAGAGAAAGATCAAATAGTTGAACATAGTACTGATCCATTAAGAGCACTGTTTGAAGCTTTAAAACATGAATTTGTTGGATTAGTCCGTGAAGACTCAGCCCATCATTCACAGCTATCCCAGAAATTATGTAACATTGATTATTTGCAAGAGTATTTTTGTGTTATGCATAAACTTCTGTATCATGCTAGTGATCCACATAATGTTTCCTATCTGAGGTATTACATACAGTCTATGCCTGGTAAAATTCCTGATCTCATTAATCAGTACATAGCAGATCATAAAGTGAATTTAGAAGGAAATCATTTGCAGCTATTCACCAAATGATTGTCACAATTTTGTAGAAAGAATGTGCAGAAAGCAAAGATAAGAAGAATTTTCCCAAACAGATGCACTTTAGTACAAAGCTTTGCAATAATTTCAAAGAAACCTATAATTTTGGTTGTCATAAGAAAAGCGAAAGAAAGGTTTCTAAAAAGACAAAGTTTGACAACTCCTGCTCTTGCAAGTCTGATAAATACTTTCCTAAAAAGAAAAAGAACTTTCCTTCCAAAAGATCATTTAAAGGAAGAAGGGCAGTATTTAGGAAAAGATCAAAACCTTCTAAAAAAGTTGTGTGTTTTATTTGTGGTAAAGAAGGTCATTATGCTAACACTTGCAGAGAAAGAAAAGATAAGAAGCAGATGAAGATAATGAATATATTTTCTACAATCCATGATCCACAAGATTGGGATCTCATATCTCATTTTGATGGAGAATATCTTGAAGTTTCAAGTTCTTCTTCAGAATCTTCAGATAATGAAATTCTTGAAATCAGGAAATTAACAATTGATTCAGAATCATCTGATTCTGATGAAACATTTATTCCTGATATTAAAATGTTCAATTTAAAATCTTCAGGAGATATACAAGCAAAGATTGCAGCAGTCAAAGATGATATAGCACAGTTCGATCCAGTCCAATTTACAGCAAGAAGAAGATTCACTGAAAAACTTGAGAATCTTGAGAAACAACTGCCATCTAAAAAGAAAGAAAGATTTTCAGAAGAAGAAAGAGATGAGGATGAATTCATCGAAGAAGAGTTCGATTCAATGTTCAAACCTTTGCAGATTTCCGTATCTCCAAGTATGAATCAAATTGATGCTCTCAAGAAGAAGATCACAGATTTGGAATCTTCAATTCATCATACAAGGTCAGAAATGATACAGTTGTCATCCAAGCTTCAATTACTTATTTCTGATTATGATGATTGTAATTCTAAATTAACAAGTTTAGTGATGAAAAATGTTCCAGTTATTGAAGAGATATCCCCAAAGAAAAATGTTGAGTTGTTTAATGTTATGGGCATTGGAGATAGAGTGGTTATTCCAATAAGAATTAAAGTCCCTAGCATTAAACGTTATACTTTGGATGCTCAAATAGATTCTGGTGCTATGAGTATCTGCTACAAATACAAAGCCATTCCACATTATTATTGGCAGCCTACTAAACTCCAATTCAGGGCTATCACTGGTGATTTAATGGAAATAAGTCACATAGCTCCTGAATTTCCAGTTTTCTTGAATGATGTACAAGTTTTTGTCACTTTGTATAGTTTTGATACTGGTGCTGACATTTTGTTAGGACAAGATTTTCTGAAGAAATATTTTCCAGTCACTTTTGGGCAAGATTATGTTATATTCTCCACCACTGTTGGTCCTATCACAGTCCCTGCTTCCAGTGACTACAAAATCAATTTGCAGCCTGAAGGTGAGGATCCTCTCCAGTATAGTCTACAAGATTTGTCCAAGATTAATAAGATTGTCAGAAATGCAGAGTTACATGGTCCCAAGACCTTGCAATAGAATTCTGATAGGCTTCGTGCAGATTGTACTTCTAGTAGGCCAGATGCCTTTTGGGTACGGGAAAAGTATTTTGTTGCACTTCCTTACAAATAAGGATATGTTCCCAGGCCACAAAAAGCTAGTGCAAATCATATGAGTCCGAAAGAGCAAGAATTGTGTAAAGAATAAATTGAACAGCTATTAGAACATAAGCTTATTGAACCCTGTAAGAGCCCTTGGGATTTCCCTGCTTTTTATGTCAATAAGCACAGTGAGTAGAAAAGAGGTAAGAAAATACTTGTGATTAACTATAAAGCATTGGATGATGCTCTTCTTCCTATTAGATATCCTTTGCCTAACAAGGAATTGTTACTTGCTAAGATTGCTAATGCTAATGTGTTTAGCAAGTTTGATCTTAAAAGTGGATTTTGGCAGATTGGTATTATTGCTGCTGACATATATAAAACAGATTTCACTGTTCCTCATGGCCAATATCAATGGACTGTGATGCCCTTCGGTCTGAAAAATGCTCCATTTGAATTCCAAAAAAGAATGGAAGACATTTTTGGTGGGGTAATGGAAATGTGTACATGAATGGAGGTCTGTCTTGCTCGTCCACTGATATCAATCCTCTAAATCTGACGGAAAGCTTAAAGGAATCATCTTCTTCATTTGGAATGACAACTGTGTGGCAGTGGATGAACTCAAAATCTATGACATAATCATTCTGGACAGCTACATGCATTTCCCAATGGAGAATTCTGACAAACTCAACGACAGTCCTATCAAAAATATTTTTAGCTCTGGGCAAATACCTAAACATAAATAGCTTAAACCATGGACTCCACCAATTGTTAGAGGGGTCTATAGCTGCTGCATAAAATATGACCTTAACCGAACCATGTATCTTAGCTCTCTGATGAATAGAGAAATAGTCTGACCATGTCCAGTCAGTATTTTGAATGCATCCAAAATAAACAGGATCTGGTTCTCTAGACAATGCATAATAAACACACCATGGCCTAATCCTATATGGTAACTCTTTTGTATATGACCATTTATACTCTTCAGAGTCAAACCATTTTTGCAGAATGATCTGTCTTAGGCATAATGGTAAGATTAGGAGCTTTTTTGAAAGACATTCTAGACAAAACTCATAATGACAGTTACTACAGACTGTGACATACATGACTCTGCTAGATTTGACATGACTGGACTGACTTGTAGAAGCTTCATGCTGGTGAAGCGGTCTGAACATCTTGATCTATTTGATTTCTTGAGCACCTTCCCTGGTAAGCATGTCAGCAAGATAATTTTCTGCACCAGACTTGTAAACAATATCAAAATCAAAACCCTGAAGCCATAGTGCCCACCTCAGTACTCTGGTACTGCCTTGCTCTAAAAATCTTTTGTTTGCCAGCATCTGTTTCATATGCTTTAAGTCTGTTCTGACAATGAATTTAACACTTTTCAAGAACAAGTGAAATCTCTTTATTCCTCTCTTTATTGCAAGTATTTCCTTATGGGATGAAGGATACTTTTTCTCTATATCATCAAAAGATCCTGAGGAATAGGCACAAACCAGTTCTTTTTCTTCCATGCTTTTGTAACAAGACTGCACCCCAAGTGTGATCAGAAGCATCTATCTCAAGTATAAAAGGAAGATTAGTATCAGGAAGCTTAAGTTTTGGCAAATCATTAAGATTACTCTTAATACTAATTACTGCTGCTATCATCTCATCTGTCCAACTGACAGCTTTCTTCTTTAGTCTGTTCAACAATATCTTTGTGTCTTCTGATTGTTTGGCATAAAAATTCCATATGTAATTCATACATCCAAGAAATCTCTGCAGTGTTTTCACATCAGTAATAATATCAGGAAATTTCAATAGATGGGTTAGCACATGTGGTTGAAGTTCTACATGTCCTTTTCCTATGTGTAAACCCAAGTAATCAATCCTAACTTTCCCAATTTGAAAATTTTCTTCTGTATCTGAAAGTAGCAAGCCATGCTTATATACAAGTTGGTAGAACTGTTCTAAATGGACCTTGTGCATATTTACATCTCTACTAAATACAAGCAGATCATCAATATATATAATAATGTACTCTACCCCACCAAAAATGTCTTCCATTCTTTTTTGGAATTCAGATGGAGCATTTTTCAGACCGAAGGGCATCACAGTCCATTGATATTGGCCATGAGGAATAGTGAAAGCTTTTTTATATCTGTCAGCAGCAATAATACCAATCTGCCAAAATCCACTTTTAAGATCAAACTTGCTAAACACATTAGCATTAGCAATATTAGCAAGTAACAATTCCTTGTTAGGTAGAGGATATCTAATAGGAAGAAGAGCATCATTCAATGCTTTATAGTTAATCACAAGTATTTTCTTACCTCTTTTCTGCTCACTGTGCTTATTGACATAAAAAGCAGGGAAAGCCCAAGGGCTCTTACAGGGTTCAATAAGCTTCTGTTCTAACAACTGTTCAATTTCTGCTTTACACAATTCTTGCTCTTTTGGACTCATATGATTTTCACTAGCTTTTTGTGGCCTGGGAACATATCCTTCTGTTGAAGCCCCGAAAATCGGGTCGACAACAAGGGGGATACCCACCCGGTCCGGACCTTGGTTGGAAGCTCCTTATCCGTTTAGTATAGCGGGTCCGACTGGGGATAATGGGACCAGTTTCCCAATCTAAGGGTGTGTGTGTGTGTGTACAGTTGGATGATGCTGATCTAAGAGTACTTAAAGCTAATTTAATTTAGATTCTTAAACTAACTCTATGCTATTGTAATCTAATGAGAAACAACACATCTAATCTACGCTAACCTGGGGTGTATA
>APFE031037431.1:0-17134 GCA_000404065.3 Pinus taeda | reverse complement strand
CACCTCCACCCCCTCCTCCTCCTCCTCCTCCTCCTCTACCTTCGCTCTCCCCCTCCCTCCTCCTTTTCCTCCTCCTCTGCCTCCTTATTCACCGCCACCTACAACTCCACCTCCACCTCATACACCCCCTCCTCCTCCTCCTCATCCTTCTCCTCCTCCACCTCCACCTCCTCCACCACCTCCTCATCCTCCTCCTCCTCTTCCTCCTCCTGCTCCTCATCCACCTAAACCTCCATGTAAACATTCACCTCCTCCTCCACCTCCACCTCCACCTCCACTCTTCCTACACCACCACTTCCACCACTGCCTCCTCCTCCTCCACATACACCTATACCCTAACTAGCTCCTACTCCACATCCACCTATACCTCCACCAACTCCTACTCCGCCACCACCTCCACCTCCACCACCTCCACCTCCACCTCCACATCCACCTCCTCCACCTCCTCCTCCTTCTCCTCCTCCACCACCTCCTCCTCCTACTCGACTTCCTACTCCTCCTCCTCCTCCTCCATTTCTCACATCTACCTCATCCTCCACCGCCACCCCTTCCTCCTCCTCCTCCATCACCTCAACCTTTGCATCCTACTCCTCATCTTCCACCTCCACCTCCTCCTGGACCACCACTACCTCCACCTTCTTATCCAACACCTCAACCTCCACCTCCTCATCATATAGGTTAATAATCCTCTTCATTAAAGTCGTATGAATTCATAATCTTCTTCATTAGTAATTAGAAATTAATTAATTTATATTTTTTCTAAATACTTTTAGGTTGGAAAATTTAAATGATAAATATATGAATAAAATATTTATTTCCAAGTTTAAGATAACCTATTTTTTTCAATATTTCTAAGAGCCTTGCAAAAATCTAGGAGTATAGAAAACTTAGCTACTAAATCAGTCAAGGTTTTTTTAAGTACAAATAATTAGTTATTGGATTAAAACAATGAGGGAAATAATAAGCAAACACGCATTGGGTTTCCCAATAATATTTTGATCTGTCAAAATATATATTGATATATGTATCTATAAATTCGCTAATTATAATGAATTTATTATTAGAAATTTATAGATATTGCACTATATATTAACCCCCACAAAATCGTTTCCCTTATTTAATGTAACGACAACTCTAACCAAAATATCTTATACAATATGTTCCCCTTAACCAGAAACCATTATGAATGTCATTTAACACTAATATGACCCATAATCACTAATTTACTGTGATCACTCATACTCTTAGATAATTTAAAACCCTTCCATAATGCAACCTCTAACAACTATTACCATTAAAAAAAAATGAAATTGGTCACTTGATAATTCTTAAGGGACTAACTCTAAAATTAATTGAACCATAGTGCACTATTATCTTTAAAACATAATGAATT
Source organism: Pinus taeda (assembly GCA_000404065.3). Lineage (NCBI taxonomy): Eukaryota > Viridiplantae > Streptophyta > Pinopsida > Pinales > Pinaceae > Pinus > Pinus taeda. The sequence continues at coordinate 15,741 of APFE031037431.1, read as the reverse complement.
CTAGAAACTATGACCCCTAGTCCACTTCATGATGATGACATTGTAATTCTTGAAATTTTACAATACACATAAATTTTAATATCTAACACATTAACTCCACCATTAAAACTATATATTTTGTGCACTTAAAGTGTGATAACACAGTGATCAATTTGAATGACGTGTAACTCCAAATTAAATCCCATAAGAAAGGAATATAAGAGATATTGTGTATCATTGAGATGATATTTGATTATTGATACTGACCCAAAAATAAATTTTCGTGAGCCAACATATGGTAATGATTTTGATTATGATATTGACCCAGAAAGCACATTTTGTGAGTCAACATATGGTAATGATATTGATGAGTACTCGCATTTCACCCATTAGATCATACAATGATGGTGTATATTTTGTAGATGATTTAAGGTCTTAATGTTGGTGTCTGAAGTTCATTTTAACTATTATTCCCTCCATCAATTAATATTAATCAAGTATACATATATGTTTTTCTCTATATTTAGTCATATGTATTTCAATATTATAAAATTCCTAAATTTCTATGAATGTGAAAATTCTAATAAGTCCATTTGGTTCCCCTCTTTACTAATTTCAATAGAGTTGAAACAAACTTCACTAGTTAGTCCTCCAGAAATATTTAAAAATCTTCCAAAAGATGGAGAGTACCTAAACACATACAAAAAATGAATCTTCCGTCATCACATGTTCAAATGTCCATACAAATAATTGAAGTTTGGTATGCCAACTCTTTAGATGTAGACACGCAAGAGATTTTGTATCAGCCTACAATTGATGAAATATATATAGGATTAGTTAATAATATAATATAATATTTCGAATTCCACCATAAGCTTGAGAAGAACAAGGGGTTATACTTTTACTCCTTCAAAATGTTGAACAAGAAGAAGAAAGAGAAGCATTATTATACACAACCATTTACATTTGACCTCTTAAAACTTATGACATAATCTCATAGGAATATTGCAAGAAAAGACTCACGGAGTTGGAAAGCAACAAGGACATAAACATATACAATAAATGGAAATGGAATATTTTCAGGTATTCAACTAGAAGACACACAACAACAATAGGATTTACACTCAATTGCATCAAACTGTTTTGAGGATATCGTTTAAAGGGTAGCATAGAAAAGAAGCATATAAAATTAGAAAAATTTCTAGAATAATGTATTGGGTTTGACGTCTTGCAGTTTCTTGGACATGAAGAATATGTATTCATTAAAAAAAATATAGAAAATGATGGTAGTTCAGAAAAAACGACAACATAAAAAATCGATTCTAGACAAACTCAATGTATAAAGTTGCTCATCATATGCATACAACCAATGATAGTCGACTAAACCAAAAAGGAAAAAATAAAAATTGAACATCAACTTGACTTGTGATTTAACCCATGTTATTATGATAAGAAGTATAGAAGAAAATGACGTTCAAGATAGAACGCAATCCAAGCAGGCTGATAGTGACAAACTTTCATCCAAGTATTCTAGGTTTGATGACATATTAAGTTGCCTAGTAAACACATTCAGTAGAGAGAACAACACGAAATGGATATTTTGTTGGAATCTTATAACTATGAAATAGAAAAACATAATATAAACATTCTAATAAGAATTAATGATCCACCTTTTGCAGCCCATAGGTTATATATGCCTATAATTATGCTCTTTGCCATAGTTCTAAGTTAATTATTAGGTTGAGAGAATATATCTAAACCCCATGGAATATGTTGGAATATTCAGAGTAATATTGACATAGAGAGGACCTCACGAAAAGGTAGGTTTGGCTAGTGATGCAAAGCTATATGATATGAAAACTAATTTTAAAGTTAGAAAGAGCAAATAGTTGATGGAAAAGTGAAAATTTAAAAGTTAAATTTCAAAATAATATTTATTTTCTTTCGAAGTAAAAAATGGATAGTTTCAAAGTTAGAAACTCTGGCTATTTAATTGTTTTTGCAGTAAAAGACAGAAAATTTCAAAGTTAAAAAAGTAATGGTGAAATTTAAAAACTCAATGTTTAACTTGCTTTCTTCACAGTCAAGATAATATGTACAAAAATGGGATGAAGGTCATTATACATAGTTTTGTTTGCTAAATAATAAAATTGTCAAAATACTTTTTTAGGATAAGTTGTTAAATAAGAAAAAAATATTCAAATTCATATGGCTTAACAACAATTTTCACTAATAAAATAACATTTTTAACTAATAAATAAAATCATATAGATTAATAATCATCTTCTTTAGTAATTAAAAATTAATTAATTTATAATTTTTTCTAAATAATTTTAGGTTGGAAAATTTAAATGATAAATATATAAATAAAATATTTATTTCAAAGTTTAAGATATCCTAATAAAACCCAACCCATTAGTTATTGGAATAAAACAATGAGTGAAATCATAAGTAAACACACATTGGGTTTCCCAATAATATTTTGATCTGTAAAAATATATATTAATATGTGTACCTATAAATTCACTATTTCTAATGAATTGATTATTATATATTTCTACATATTGCACTATATATTAACCCCGACAAAATTGTTTCCCTTATTTATACAACATGTGCCCCTTAACCAAAAACCGTTATGAATGTCAAAACACTAATATGACCCATAACTGCTAATTTACTGTGATCACTCATACTTTTAGATAATTAAAAGCCCTTCCATAATGTAACCTCTAACAACTATTACCATTAAAAAACAATGACATTGGTCACTTGGTAATTCTTAATGGACTAACTGTAAAATTAATTGAACCATACTGCACTATTATCTTTAAAACACAATGAATTATAGAAACTATGACCCCTACTACACTTCATGATCATGACATTTTAATTCTTAAAATTTTACAATACACATCAATTTTAATATCTAACACAAACTCTACCATTCAAACTATATCTTTTATGCACTTAAAGTGTCATAACATAGTGATCAATTTGAATGAAGTGTAACTCCAAATTACATCCCATAAGAAAGTAATATAATAGATATTGTGTATCGTTGAGATGATATTTTGATTATCGATATTGACCCAAAAATAACTTTTCTTGAGCCAACATATGGTAATGATTTTGATTATGATATTGACCCAAAAAGCACTTTTTGTGAGTCAACATATGGTAATGATCTTGATGAGTTCTCTCATTTCACCCATTAGATCATACAATGATGGTGTATATTTTGTAGATGATTTAAGGTCTTAATGTTGTTGTCTGAAGTTTATATTAACTGTTATTCCTTCCATCAATTAATATTAATCAAGTATATATATGTTTTTTTCTATTAATAGTTATATGTATTTCAAAATTATAAAATTCCTAAATTTCTAAATTGTGTATTTCTATATGGTTTTTTTCCTATTTCCACTGTTAAATGCAATATGAATAATTAATATTCTTTATTGGATTCTTATTTATTCATGTTTGTATTATTGTGTTAAATATATGTATTATTAAAATAAGTTTTTGATGCTTCATTTTTTTTCTTATTTCTAAATCTTTCCTAATGAGAGAGAGTCATTTTTGCATGAATAGGGAGAGTCTCTAACATATCACTAGTCTACAATAAATTGGTCAAATGCTCATGATAGGAAAAATATACAAATAGGAAAAACACATTGGTGACATGCTGAATATGAATCGATATGAATGTGAAAATTCTAATAAGTCCATTTGGTTCCCCTCTTAACTAATTTTAGTAGACATGAAACAAACTTCACTAGTTAGTCCTCCAGAAATCTTTAAAAAACTTCCAAAAGATGGAGAGTACCTCAACAGATATAAAAAACGAATCCTCCCTCATCTCATGTTCAATTGTCCATACAAATAATTGAATTTTGTTATGTCAACTCTTTAGATGTGGACCCGCAAGAGATTCTATATTAGCCTACAATTGACGAAATATATATAGGATCAGTTAACAATCTAATATAATATTCCCAATTCCACCATAAGCTCAAGAAGAACAAGGGGATATAATTTCACCCCATCGAGATGTTGAACAAGAAGAAGAAAGGAAAGGATAATTACACACAACCATTTAAATTTGACCTCTTAGAACTTGTGACATAATCTGATAAGAATATTGCAAGCAAAGACTCACGGAGTTGGACACCAACAGGGACGTAAAAATATACAATAAATGGAAATGTAATATTTCTAGGTGTTCAACTAGAAGACACACAACAACAATAGAATCTACACTCAATTGCATGAAATGTTTTTGAGGATATCATATAAAGAGTAGAAAAGAAAAGAAGCATAGAAAATTAGAACAATTTCTAAATAATTTATTGGGTTTGATGTCTTGCAGTTGCTTGGTCATGGAGAATATGTATTCATTGAAACAAACTATAGAAAGTGATGGTAGTTCAGAAAACACAACAACATAAAAAATCAATTCTAGACAAGCTCAACATAGAAAGGCGCTCATCATAGGGATACGACCAAGGATAGTCAACTAAACCAAACAGGAAAAAAAATTGAACATCGACTTGACTTGTGATTTAACCCATGTTACTACAATAATAAGTATAGAGTTAAATGATGTTCAAGACAGAACGCGATCCAAGAAGACTGATAGTGATGAAGATTCATCCAAGTATTGTAGGTTTGATGACATATTAAGTTGCCTAGTAACAACATTCAGTAGAGAGAACAAAATGAAATTGAGATTTGGTTGGAATTTTATAACTATGAAATAGAACAACATAATATAAACATTTTAATTAGAATTAATGATCCACCTTTTGGAATCCAAGAATTAGTACATAAGTCGGTCGACCACACGTTATATATGTCTATAATTATGGTCATCAATATATTTATAATTTAATTATTAGGTTGCTAGAATATATCTAAACCCCATGGAATATGTTGGAATATTCATAGTAATATTCACATATTTCACCCCTAAAATTTTCCACTAAGGTTTTTTGTTGTTGTTGAAATATGCATGCAATTTTTTTTATAAATAACCACAATATAATTTGTAATAAAGTTATTATTTAGTTACTTTTTGTTGTTTTTTTAATATATTAAATTTGATATGAATAATGGGTTACCCATTTTTATGGTTATCAATGATTGAATTTTATTTATAGTTCGATCCATTTAATTTATATGGCTTCCCTAGTTTGTCTTAATATAATGCTAATATTTTCTTCTAACTTAAATTGGAAAAAAAATTCCAAAATAGATCGGCCTATAATAAATATATAGTTTAGCTAACTTTTATGAATTCTTTAATCTAGTTAACGCAATATGTATAATGGGGTTAGTGTTTTGATTCTTATCATAAATTGATGGATATACCAATTTTCAATACATTTAATTATATGGTCACAATAGCTATAATAAAACTAGTAAATCATTTTATAGTCAAAATATTCTATATATATAGTGTATTTGAAATTATTGTTGAAACCTTTTTTTAATTGAACTGAAAAGGAATAGATATCATAACTAAAATTTTAAATAAATCCCAACCTTCTATTAATGAACAATATTAAAAATATTAATTATTGATATATTTAATCTCTAGCATCAACCTATTGATTATTGATAATTAAATTAAAACTGTAGAAATCCTATTATAAGGTATACACACTATCAACATAACATAATTAAGGAATCATAAATATGTTTTCACAATTATATTTATATGTATTTCAAATGTGTAAATTATGTATTCCCATTTTTCTTTAATCACTAATATTTATATTAATATACATAAATATATATATTTGTAATATGATTTGTTATTACATTTTTGTTTTGTTTTGTTTTTGTTTCAATTTTGTCTAATCAATTCTAAGTTAAATTTTGAGGCTTTGTATTGAAATATAAGTTGTTGTTGAGTTCAATTGCAATTATTTTCACTATATGTACAGTCTGTGTGATATTTTTCTATCAAATTTATGCAAATCTCAAATGCATTCACATTTACTTCTTTAGGAATGGAATTTAAAGGATACAAATCAAAATATATTGAAACCATTATACCAATATTAATGCTTTATTTAACCTCATTATTCATGAAACTCCCCCTTTGAATGAATGTGAGATATGCAAGACACCGTGCATGCGATTTGGAAGCGAATGGTAATACAATATAAAAATATATTTTTTGATCTTATTGACAAATTAATAAATATATTTTAGAAAAAAAATTAAAATAAATGGAAATATAATAAAATAGATATACATTGAATGAGAGAGGTAATACTTTTCATTAACAAGGAGATAATTGTTCAACATTACACCTTGTTTAGGATAGGTAACACCTACATCACCTACTAATTGCAACTATTCTACTAAAATGATCATGTTTTTTATATATATGTTCAAATTGACAAATTCCTTAGTTCTCCTTTTATCAACATAGGCCATGAGGTGAGATAAACTTTGACATGACAAAAACTTGAGTGAAATTGAGAGAGAGTACAATGTTTCTTTACTAAATTATAATAATTATACATTTATGCATCCTAAATTTCCTTATCATTTCATAAAAACAAGTATCATTTAATGGGCACGGCCAAGCATGAGGATTTTCCAATGAGTACTATGTCACAAAGCCTCACAACATGCAAACATTAAATGACCCACAACTTTATTCCTTGTTAGTTATTCCCCATATGTTAGTTTTATTCAAGAATTTCTCATGTTATCTTCTCTTTTAGTCACTTAATTCTTCTATATATTTTGCACAAGTATGACATGTTTTTTCTTTCTTCTCAAAGGGTTCTATCTAGTAGCAAAACTTTCAAGAATGGAAATTTATTTTAAAGCTTATAAACCTTTCCTAACATTAGTACTCCCTAATATCGATAATTTTAAATGTCTAATGATATTTCCATAAAAATATTGAGATTTTTAATTATTTTTAAGTTAAAATAATTTTAAATTATAAACTTTGAGCATATAAATTTAAAACTAAATTTAAAAAATGTCAAAATTGACAACTATTTTTATTTTTATTTTGAAAAACCTCGAAATATTACCCCCAATAAATTTCTCTACTACATGGAAAATTATTAGGCTTATTTACATTGGAACATTGTTTATTCTACCAAGACCTCATAGAATATCCGTCAATATTATCTCATTTTTCGCTTTACTTAGGCATGCCCCTTCCTCATCAAGGGTGATTTAACTCCTAGAGGATGGTAACTCAACATGTTTCTTTTGTTATACCTAACCACTTTAAGCATTAAATATGTTAATTGAGTACCCTAATAAATATATGTGGGATTTTAAAATTTCTTATTTATATGGGTCTATAATTATGCATAATCATTTTCCACTTGCTTGTTGTTCACAATCACTTGCAAGGCCCCTTCATTCATATAGAAAATTTGGACATATATATTTGGGTTTGTGTGGTCCTATGCATTTTAATTATGATAATGAAAATAAGCGTACAAAATATTATGTTGATGATTACACTAGAATGTGTTGGGTGTACTTACTAAAAATTAAATCTCAAACTTTCAAAACATTTAAGGATTTCCATGTATGGATTGGATATGAAGCATAATCACACATTGGCTCTCTTCATACCATTAATGGAATATAATGTAATCTAATGAATATGAAAAATATATTTGCAAGCACGAGATTCAACATAAGAGCATAGTTCCATACAATTCTCAACAAAACTAAGTAGTTGAAATAATGAACATTACTCTATTGAATATAGTTCTCTCAATGACGTTTTTCAAAAACAGAACATTGATGTTTTGGGATTATTTGATTCTATGTGTAATGTATGTGAAAAAATTATTTCCATCTCACGCTCTTAGAAAAAGAGTCCTTGTAAAATGTGGTATGGATGAAATCCTTCACTAAGACATCACAATGTCTTTGCTTCCTCTATATTCACTTATGTTTATTATAGTATAGCCATTCTTGCATATTAGGTATATTATTGTAAGTTTTTACTTCTTACCTTGTGGTTGTGATGTATCATAAGTTGGTTTTGGTTTCCTAAAAGGATTTCAGGGTAATTTCTACTTTTCTTAATGATTTCAAAATGAACTACCCTTCATACACTGAGTTCCTTCCAATATTGTACAATCTTTATATAATTCTCACTCTATGATTAAATTGTATCTTGGTTCTCATCTCGATATAATTTTTATTTTTAAAAGCATATATGTACAGTACTAATGTTATTTCGTTTAAAACAAAGCATCGGATTGAAGGATGTCATCTATATTACTAAGGTTAGACTCTAGTTATCTCAAAACCTTCTATAATGTTCTTTACCTAATTAATTTAAAGTGATTCCAATTGAAACAGAGGAATTCCTTTCTTGTGTGTGTACATTAGTCTATGACAAACTTGGGTGATCTGGTGAAATTGTTTTGGAATCAAAATTCATGCAAGTTTTTCCACCTATGCTTTAGCCTTCAAGTACTTATCAAATGCTTCCTCTTTACAGGGTTTTGATGTCAGTTTCCATTTTCACTTGATGTTGGCTGTAAGGAAATTTGATGTTGTTTGAGTTTAACTAAAACCCTTATATATCTAGTTCTTTTCCAAAAATGCATGACACTTAAAAAAATGTATGTATATTGATTAAAATTCAACGGATTTACCCTCTTTGTTAATGAAAATATTTAATTTTTATAAAATAGTTTTGGTTGTCTTATGGCCCCAATAGTGTAAATATTTCTTTTTATTCATAAGGACAATTTATACAATATATTTACTTCTTACTATGTCTAATGAAGTGATTCCTTCAAAAGTTTACAATACTATAATATTTTTTCTATTTATATTATATGAGTACACATTAGATATTCATGTCATCTCTATGTGATTACACCAAATAATAATTACACAAAATATGAAGAATACCAAAATAATAAACAAATCCATATATGATTCCTAATATCCTATGTTTCTCAAGCAAACATAAACTAAGAAGAACATAAGGCTTCGTATTCAAGTAACAACGTTAAATTTAACCCAACGATTTTTAAATCAATGATAATTAGATGAAACCAATCATTCCCTAACAAATGGTTCATTGAAAAGTAAAAGTAGAACTATAAGTGTTTTACAGAAAAAGAAAAGGTTTAAAAAAAATAAACTCAAAATTTTTGATCTTGATAATGCTTCAAATTACTTGCCACATCCACATCCTCCTCCTCCTCCTCCTCCTCTTCCTTTCCTCCACCTCCACCTCCTCCACCATCTTCTCCTCCTCCTCCTCCTCCTCTTCCACCACCTCCTCCAACTCCACCTCCACCACCACCTCCTCCTCCTTCTTCTTCTCCAACTCCACCATCTCCTCTTCCCCCACCTTGAAATCTGCCTCTTCCTCTACTTCATCCTTAGCCTCCACCTCCTCCTTGACCTCCTCTGCCTCTGCCTCCTCCAACAACTACGCCTCCACATCCTACTCCTCCTCCTACTCTGGCACCTCATCCACCACCACCACCTCCTCCTCCTCCTCCTCCACTTCCACCTTTGTCTCCTCCTCCTCCTCATCATCCACCACCACCTCCAACTCCACCTCCACCTCCTCCAACCCCTCCTCCTTTTCCTCCGTCTCCTCCTCCACCTCCACTTCCACCTCCTCCGCCACCACCTCATCCTCCTCCAATTCCTCCTCCTCCTTCTCAATCTAAACCTCCACCTCCAACTTCACCTCTTCACCCACCTCAACCTTGACCTCCACCGTCACCTCATCCTCCAATGATCCTCCACCTCCACCTCCACCTCCACTTCCACATCCTCCTCCTCTTCAACCTCATCCCCCTCCTCCACACTCTTTTCATCCTCCTCCTTCATCTCTTCCTCCTCCACCTCCACCTATACCTCCACCACCTACTACTCCACCAACACCTCCACTTTGTCCTACCCACTTTATCCACCTCAACTACCTCCTCCTCCTCCTCTACTTTCACCTCCCTCCCTCCTCGCATCTCCATGTCCACCTCTTCCTCCTCCTCTACTTCATCGTCCTCTTCCTCCTCCATCTCCATTTCCACCTCCTCCTCCTCCATCTCCATGTCCACCTACTTCTCCAACGCCACCCCATCCTCCTCTATCTCCTCCTCCCTTCCCTCCACCTCCTCCATCACCTCAACCTCCACCTCCTCCTGCTCCTTGTCCTCCACCTCCACCACCTTATCCATCACTGCCTATGCCTCGTCATCCAAAAACTCCACCACCTCCTCCACCAACAACATGACCTCCTCCTCTTCCTCCTCCTCCTTCACCTCAACCACACCCTCCACCTCCTTCTTCTTTTCGACCTCCACCACCACCTCCACCTCCTCGTCAACTACCTTAGCATATTCCTCCTCCTCCTCCTCCTCCTCCTCTGCGTCCACCAACACCACCACCACCACATCCTCCTTCTCCTCCTCCTCTCCCTCCTCCTCCTCCTCCTCCTACTTCTCCTCCTCATCCTCCATCACCGCCACCACTACCACTTCCACTGCCTCTACCTCCACCTCTTTCTCCTCATCCTCCACCTCGACATCGTCGACTACTAGCACCTCCTTCCATTCCTCCTCCTACTCCGTCTCCTCCTTCACCTCCTCCTCTACCTTCTACTTCGCCTTCACCACCAACACCACCACCTTTTCTAAGAGCGAGCTTGGATTACATCACCCCTTATTAAAAAGGAGTCACAATTGTGTTTTTCTATTTCATGTGTCATGCACTAGACCAAGACTAAAAATAGTAAGTCTAAGTGAAGGCCATGAAGAGAAATCTAAGCACAACATTCTTGTATTTACTTTTGAAGAAATAATGGAGGGTTGGGTAATCATCTAGCATCTGAGGCTCTTCGAGGATATGTAGGGAATCCAAGATGAGAGTAGGAAAGAGGACCTATATTATTTTAGGGCTCGGAACCAAAGATAGGAATAGTCCTATAAGGTCATACTCAGTGAACACCTAGGTGCGAATGTACCTTTAGAGACAATGATTAACATGTTTATAATCATTGGTATTTCCAACATTATGCTCTGATATAATGAGAGATAGAGTTGTCAGTCAAGGACTTACGGTTTAGGGTTTATATTTTAGGTTTTAGCGTTTAGGGTTTCAGGTTTAAAGTTTAGTGTTTAGGGTTTAGGGTTTGTGGTTTATAGTTTAGGTTTTAGTGTTTTTAACACTTTAGTAAATTCTTTTAATACACACTTAAATAAAAATTACAAAACTCTTTTTAAAAGGTTATAAAATGCTTAGGGTTTAGGGTTTAATGTTCACGGTTTGGGGTTTAGGGTTTAAGGTTTAGGGTTTAGGGTTTAGGGTTTAAGGTTTGGGGTTTAGAGTCTATGGTTTAGGGTTTATAAGACTTTATTAAATGGTTTTAATAGACATTAAATAAATGTTTCAAAATAATTTTCAAAATGTTATAAAATGATTAGGTTTTAGGGTTCATGGTTTGAGATTTAGGGTTTAGGGTTTAAGGTTTAAGGTTTAACGTTTAGGATTTTGGGTTTAGGTTTAAGATTAAGTATTTAGGGTATACAACATTTTGGTAAATTCTTTTAATAAACATTTAAATAAAAGTTACAAAACAATTTTTAAAATGTTATAAACAGGTTAGGATTTAGGGTTTAAGGTTTGAGATTTGGAGTTTAGGGTTTAGGCTTTAAGTTTTGGGGTTTAGGGTTTATGTTTTTCTATTTAAGGTTTAGGGTTTTGTGTTTATGGCTTAGGGTTTACACAACTTTAGTAAATACTTTTAATGAACACTTAAATAAAGGTTACAAAATTCTTCTTAAACTATTATAGTATTCTTAGGGTTTATGGTTTAGGCTTGAGGGCTTGGATTTTAGGGTTTAGGGTTTTAATTTTGGGGTTTAGGTTTTTTTATATATGGTTTAAGGTTTATAACAATTTAGTAAATTTTTTTAGTAAACACTTAAGTAAAAGTTACAAAACACTTTTAAAAATGTTATAAAATGCCTACACGTTACGGTTTAGTTTATAGGGTTTAGGGTTTATTGTTTAGGGTTTAGGGTTTGGAGTTTAGGTTTACAAAACTTTATTAAGCGATTTTGATAAACACTTAAAAAAAGTTACAAAACAGTTTTTAAAATGTTATTAAATGATTAGGGTTTAGAGGTTAGGGTTTGGGGTTTAGGCTTTAGGGTTTAGTGTTTAGGGTTTAGGGTTTAGGTTTTATAACACCTTAGTAAATTATTTTAATAAACACTTAAACATAAGTTACAAAACTCTTGTTAAAATGTTGTAAAATGCTTTGGGTTTAGGGTTTATAAGATGTTATAAAATGTATTTTAAAACCTTATAAAGTTCTTAGTGTTTAGGGATAGGTTTTAGGATTCAGAATTCTATTAAATTCTCATGGTTTAGGGTTTAGGGATTAGGGTTTATAAAACTTTATTAAAGGCTTTTAATAAACACTTGAAAAAGCAAGAAACGCTTTTTAAAATGTTATAAAATACTCAGGGTTCAGAGTTTGAGCTTTAGGGTTTCCAGTTTTCGGTTTAAAACATTATAAAATTATTACGGTTTAGGATTTATGGTTTATAACATTTTAGTAAATGCTTTTAATAAACACTTCAAAAGAATTTACAAAAATATTGTTAAAATCTCATTGAATACTTAGGGTATAAAATGTTATAAAATACTTAAGGTTTAGGGTTTAGGGTTGACAAGACCTTAGTAAATTATTTGGATAAAAGCTTAAGCAAAAGTTACAAAACTATTTTTAGAATTCTATAATATGGTTAAGGTTTAGGGTTTATAAGACTTTGTAAATTGTTATAATAAACACTTAAATAAAAGTTAAAAACACTTTTTAAACTATTATAAATTGCTTAGGGTTTAGGGTTTAGGGTTTATGGTTTGGGGTTTGGTGTTTACAGTTGCTTTAGGGTTTATAACACAATAGTAATGGATTTTAATAAACACTTAAATAGAAGTTACAATAATTTTTTTTAAATGTTATAAAATTATTAGGGTTTAGCGTTTAGGGTTTAGGGTTTAGGGTTTAGAGTTTACCGTTTACGTTTTAGCATTTCAGGTTTATATTTTAGGATTTAGGGTTTAGGGTTTATGGTTTACAATTCAAGGTTGAGGGTTTATAACACTTTAGAAAATTATTTTAAATTAAAAATTACAAGACGCTTTTTAAAATGTTATAAATGTTGAGGGCTTAGGGTTTAATGTTTGCGGTTTGGGGTTTATGGTTTAATGTTTAGCATTTAGGGTTCATGATTTAGTTTTAGGGTTTGGGGTTTAGATGCTAGGGTTTAGGTTTTATAAGACTTGGATTTAGGGTTTCAGGTTTAGGATATAGGTCTTAAGATTTGGGTTTTTCGGATTAGATTTAGGGTTTAGTTCTTGGCGTCTACAAAATGTTGGTAAATTCTTTTAATAAAAACTTACATAAAAGTTACAAAATAAAAAAAAAAATTATAAAATGGTTATGGTTTAGGGTTCACAGATTAGGGTTTTTGGTTTGGGGTTTGGGGTTTTGGATTTTAGTGTTTATGTTTCTGTGTTTAGGGTTTAGGGTTTTGTGTTTATGGTTTAGGGTTTGTAACACTTTAGAAATTCTTTTAATAAACACATAAATAAAAGTTGCAAAATTCTTCTTAAAATGTTATAAAATTCTTAAGGTTTATGGTTTAAGGTTTAGGGCTTGGGGTTTAGGATTTAAGGTTGATAACTTTTTAGTAAATGCTTTTTATAAACACTTCAAAAAAAGTTACAAAAATCAAAATCTTGTTAAAATATCATTGAATGTTTAGGGTTTAGGTTTGGGGTTTACGTTTTACAATTTACGTATTGAGGTTTAGTGTTTACGTTTTCATGTTTATGGTTTAGGTTTTATAACACTTTAATAAATTCTTTTGATAAACACTTAGATAAAAGTTAGAAAATTCTTCTTAAACTGCTATAAAATTCTTAGGGTTTATGGTTTAGGGTTTAGTTCTTGGGGTTTATAACACCTTAGTAAATTATTTAAATAAACACTTAATAAAGTTACAAAACCACATTTTAAAATGTTATAAAATCTTAGTGTTTAGAGATAGGGGTATGGTTTAGGGTTTAGGGCTTCGGGTATAGTGTTTAAAGTTTAGGTTTTGAGGTTCAGGTTTTAGGGTGTATGGCTTAAGGTTTATAACAATTTAGTAAATTCCTTTAATAAACACTTAAATAAAAGTTACAAAATGATTTTTAAAATGTTATAAAATTCTTAGGGTTTAGGGTTTAGGGTTTATAACACCATAGTAAATTCTTTTAATAAAAACTTAAATAAAAGTTATAAAATTATTTTTAACAGATCAGAAAATGCTTAGGTTTTAGGGTTTAGGGTTTGGCTTTAGTGGTTTATTGTTTATTTTCTAAGGTTTAGGGTTTCGGGTTTATGCCAATTTAGTAAATTATTTTAATAAACACTGAAACAAAAATCACAAAACTCTTGTTAAAATGTTATAAATCCTTAGGTTGAAGGTGTTTAGGGTGATAAACATTATTAAATGCTTTCAAATAAACACTTTTAAAAGTTACAAAATTTTATTTTAAGGAATGTTATAAAATTTTATTATTTAAGGGATAGGGTTTATGGTTTAGGTTTGGAGATTTATAACACTTTGATAAATTCTTTTAATAAGAACATTAAAAAAAGTTACAAAACACTTGTTAAAATGTTATAAAATGCTTAGTTAGGGTTTAGGGTTTATAACACATTAGTAAATGATTTTAATAAACACTTTAAAAGAAGTAAGAAAACGTTTGTTAAAATGTTATAAAATACTTAGGGTTTAGAGTTTAGGCTTTAGGGTTTATTGTTTTGGGTTTAAAATGTTATAAAATGCTTAAGGTGTAAGGTTTAGGGTTCAAAAGAACTTAGTAAATTATTTTGATAAAAACTTAAGTAAATGTTACAAAAGTCTTTTTAGAATGCTATACAATGCTTAGGGTTTAGTTATTATAAGAATTTAGTAAATTCTTATAATAAACACTTTTATAAAATTTAAAAAACACAATTTAAAATGTTATAAATTTCTTAAGTTTAGGGTTAAGAAGTCCCTAGGGTTTATAAGATTTAGTAAGATCCTTCTTAATAAACCATTTAATAAAAGTTAGATTTTTTTTTAGATGTTTATAAATGCTTAGGGTTTAGGGTTTCATGGTTGATGGTTTGGGCTTTGGGGTTTAGAGTTTAGGGTTTATGGTTTATAACACTTTAGTAAATGATTTTAATAAACACTTAAGTAGAAGTTTCAATATGACTTTCAAAATGTTATAAAATTATTAAGGTTTAATGTTTAGGGTTTAGGGTTTAGAGTTTAGGGTTTAGGGTCTAGGGTTTGTGGTTTATGAGGGTCTATAACACTTTAGTAAATAATTATTATAAACACTTAAATAAAAATTACAAAATGATTTTTAAAATGTTATAAAATGTTGAGGGTTTAGGGTTTAATATTCACGATCTGTGGTTTAGGGTTTAAGGTTTAGGGTTTAGGGTTTATGATTTATGGTATTGGATTTGGGGTTTAGATGCTAGGGTTTAGGATTTATAAGACTTTATCAAATGATTTTAAAAAACACTTAAATAAAAGTTTCAAAATACTTTTTCAAATGTTATAAAATGATTAGTGTTTAAGGTTTAGGGTTTAGGGCTTAGGGTTTGAGGTTTGGGGTTTTGGATTTAGGTTTAGGGTTTAGTGTTTATGGCGTACAACATTTTGGTAA
>APFE031037425.1:78372-101613 GCA_000404065.3 Pinus taeda | reverse complement strand
ACCATTGCTTGTGGAAGCCTGCTTCTTCCCTTTGTCTTTCTTGCCTCCTGCCAACAGTGCTACATCTTCATCCTGCTCAACTGGCTTGGCTGCCCCAAGCTGACCTTTCTTGATCTTTGTCTGAATGCAATCATCCCAAAACCTCTCCCATGTGGGAAGGGTCTCACATGCACAAATCCCATCAGCAAAGTTCATCCATGAACGGGGGAGGCCATTCACTGCAATCCGTACCAACTCAGTGGGTGGAATGACCTCTCCAACTGCTGCCAACTCATCTCTCACATTAGTAATCTTTGTGAGATATCCAGGTGCACTATCATTACCCATCTTAATGGTCTTCAGCTTCTCCTTCAGGACCATTTTCCGGTTCTCATTGGTACTCTGATAGAGATTGGACAATGTTGTCCACATCTCATGGGCATTTCTCTTTCCTCTCACATGAGGAATGCAATGGTCTTTGACTCCGTTTAGAATCAGTCTCTTACCCTTGTTGCTCTTTTTATTATAATCAGCCAACTAAGTAGCATCAGTAGGTATAACAAAGTTCTGTGTGGTATGCACCATAATGTCCCAGACTTCTGCCTCCTCAAAGATGCTCTGCATTCTCTCCTTCCAAACACTATAATTGGAATGCCCATCCAACCTATCCTCCACCCCCAATCCCAATGACATCCTGATGTCCTAAAACTGAAAAATAGCACTGTTGTAGTAAAGATAAAACTGTTGTTTGTGAAAAATCAGCTTGCTGGAATTTTCTGAGTGAAAAATCAGCAGGTTGTAATTTTCCTCCTTGCTGTCCCAAACTGCACTTCAGCACTCAACCTTTGATACCATGTAAAAATTTCTCATTTCCCACCCCGGTTTTCAATTTCACCTTATTTCTCCAAAATAGTTAAATGCCATTTCCCATATCCATACATTCAACAACTGAAAAAATAAATTTTTCTGAAAACACAAATTCTAGAAATTTTACAGAATACTGGAAAATGCAGAAATAAAAAATCAGCAGGTACAAACAGCCATTGAACACATTTAAAAACAGTGATTTTTAATCAAGGTGACCCTGGAAAAACCCCCTACAACTCTTGGGGAAAACCAGTTCGAGAGTTCCTTCTTATTTCTGAAAATGCTTTTTACAGTGAAAAATATTCAGCAAAAAAATCAGCAAGTAAACTTTTACAACTTATCTCGTTTTCCGTGCCTCACAGCCAATTGGAAAACTTGCAACCAGCAACATAGAACAGCAATACTGTTGTACGGCCTCCTCCAAATCTGTTGTACGGCCTCCACAAAACAGTTGTATGGCCTCCTTGAAAACTGTTGTACGGCCTCCTCCAAATTTGTTGTACGGCCTCCACACACACACACACACACACACTGCTGCACGGCCTCCTTGAAAACTGTTGTACGGATTTGCTAAACTGCTGCCTTGGAATGTGTGCCAAGTTGTTGCCTCCTTCTCCTCTCTATCCAGAAATCTTCCTTGCTCTCTTGCTCTCCTTCTCTCAATCTGCTCATGAAAGAATGAATGACATTTTCCTCCTTTAATCTAATCCTAAGTGACTTTTGGGGATCCCTAAATCCAATGGCTGAAATAGATTGAGATCAAGGGCTGAGATTAAATGCTCATTTAAATCTCACTTTCTATTTTTTAATTCACCCACTTTAATAAAGGACCCACTTAGTCATTTATTTCAAAGTCATTTTCTCCTAATTTTACATTGATTTTATTAAAGTCACTTTAAAATTAGACTTTAGTAACTTTATCACTTAAAGTCACTTTTAAATTAGATTTAACTTTATAAAAATTATAAAGTCACTTTAGGAGAAAAAATAAATTTTTTTGGACACTTTTCCCTAGGCCAAAGATCAAAGCCTTAGGGAACCACCTGCCCTTCGGTACCAAATTTCAACATTAAAACAAATAATAATGCCAGCAATTTATTTTAAACCAGTGACCCTATAACTATTCAAGATTCAAATTTTTTCTATATATAACAACGGACACTTCAGATGACAAACTGATAATTAATAATTCATAAAATTTCTAAGTTTAACTATTTTTGATCTAGTGATGCATTTAATCTTAAAACTCGGAAATAAATCACTGAAAAAAGCAGTGAAATAATATTTCAAAATTTTGTCACTTAGCATGCAAAAGCTTCTGAAAATTATTTTATTTCTGAATGTACTGCAATAAAAGATGCAAAATTTGGGAACTTTGAGCTTGCGACTTTTCCATTTGGACCAACCTAGACTGCAGAGTATTTATCTCTTTAGCATGGTTAGAGAATAATTTTGCTTGTTTAAGCTCCATGCTTTCCAGCGTTTGAAGTAACTTCTGCATAGGATCATCTTCAGATTCCTTAACTTCTTTACCCTTAGGCTCTTTTAGCTTTGTGGAAGCTCTATCAAAGCCTGGAATCTCAGATTTTTCAGATGCCTTCTTATCCTTCTCAAGCTCTTTGGCTAAATTTTGACACTCCTTATAATCAAGAAGTTTAGCATCTCTTAATTCATAAGAGGTATCAGCATTAAAAGCATCAATGTAGAAGTCCCTGAGAGATTTATCACGAAGTTTGTAATCTTGAGGTAATTCCTTAACAATACCATTAAACCTTCTGTTAAATTCCTCAACAGTTTCATTTTCTTCTTTCTTTATGATACTTAGGGCTTTAACCAGGTGCCTTTCTTCCCTCTTATCTCCAAACTTATCCTTGAAGGCATTAGTAAGAGCTTGTAATGAATTGAAGGAATGATCAGGTATTTCAGTGAACCAATCTAAAGCATCCTCTTCCAAAGAGAGCACAAAGAGCTTCATCTTTACATCCTCATGAGCAGCATTAGCACCACCCCATTTGTTAATGAAATGCCTAAAGCGAACAAGATGATCTTTAACAGTTACCACATTATTGCCTTGGAAAGAAGGCAATTTATCCATACCTATATTAGGAAGGCCATGCAGTTACCCCTGAATGTTAGCAAAATTGCAAGGAAGATACAAGTCATCCATGATGTCTTGCTGAATGGGATCTGAGAAAAGCGAATGGATGTCAGAGAGAGCTTCCTGTCCAAGATTATCAAGGTGTGCACGGGAAGAGAGACTGCTTAATCGAACTCTAAAAACCTTTTCAAGATCTAGAGTGGGATTTATCAGGGTACTTGGATTCCTTCTAGTGCAAACCCTTGTAGAAAGTGAATAAAGTGGAGTCGCCACTTGGAAAAAAATTCTAACTCAGACACTTGAGATGAAAGATGAAGGATAGAAGATGAAAGATGAGAATTGTCGTAAAGCCAAGGTCCAATAAATTGGTCCCCGGCAACGGTACCATAAAATGTTGTCGCATAGAATGTCTAGGCATTGTGACAACGGCTCAAATCGAGGGTTGTCACACTGATCCCCAATCTCTCTGTTTGAGTTGTCTCCCAAAAGCTGTAATAAACCGATAACATATGTAAAGCAAACAATATGCAGAATTTGTAAGGGATTTCGAGACCTCCCTGGACTACTGGAACTGCTGTCTGCTGAACTGTTGTGTCTTGCTGAACTGTTGTCTTCAACCTGTTGAAGCTGATCCGATTACTGGGAAACCAATTCCTCCCAGCCAATCCAGCACGCTTCTCACCGAAGCCCGCTGCCCCCGTGCCCAGAACCTCAGATCAATGTAAAGCTCCTGATTCCCCTGGTTCTCCTCCTTTCTGCTCTCCCTCTTCTCCTTTCTGATTGGCTCAGACCAGTGGTTTTATAATCGCAGGCTGGGCGGCGGCCGCCCTCCCACCTACGGCCACCGCTCTTCCTCCTCCCGACACGCCTCCGCATGCATTTCACTCTCAGATATTTATGCCTCTGATCTTATGTACTTTGCTTATATTTCAGGTTTGGTCGTTGTGTTACCTTTTACATAAGGTTTCAAATGTTATATCCCTTCTTTTTTTTATTACAACATTTAATTTTATGAAGTTTAATATTATATATATTTATAAAGCTTAAATTTTATATTTATTAAAAGTTTAATTCATATTTATTTATTTTTTTAATATGAAGTTTATCAAATCAATGTTTAATATAAAGTTTAAACCTTATATTAGTTAATTAGTTTAGAAGGGTCATTACAAACGCAGACTAAGGGGGGTAGACCCTATGAAAATAGAATGAGGGAATTCTTGTAGACTGTTCAACTGGACCATTCGCACTAGTTAGTGGAGTGCACACTTTCAGGTACCATGCTTAATCCTTTCTGGGTTTTTGGTGAGGAACTCGTGGGTGAATTTTCAGGGAGATCTAGTCATTTTCCACGGCAGCCATCATTATTCATTCTGTCAACAACTAACAGATTATTCACTGGGTCATATGCATCATCATCCTAGGTCGTACATCACTTAGGCTATAGGCATCTTTCCTGGGTTTTCCTTGCTTGCTTAGCAGGCCCAGGTTCCATTATTACTTCAGATTTGATGTACTTATTTTATGATTTAATACAAATGGTTGAGTGACTTGTCGACTTTCTATGTGTTCAGTGTTTGGTTGCTATCAATTTCATACACTTTTAGTTGTTATAGTTCATCTATGTTTATCTACAATACTTTTCCAAATAGGGATATTACAGGATAGAATCTCTTCTTTTTGGCTTGCAGTTTTTGGGCTTTCTATTGCAAGGGGCCAAAATTTTGGGCAATTGTAGGGACTGAAATTCTGGGTTGACTGGCAATTGCAAGAGGGCCAAAATTTTGGATGAAGATAGGCAAAGCAAATTTTTGGATCAGATTGGGATTCTTGACTTGGAGGGTAAACCAAGTTTGACCATAGGTCTAGGTGTATCTCTTGTTCAAACCCACCGGCAATCCTACATAAGGTCCAATGCGTCTCCTCGCCTTCCAATACAACAAATCCTTGGAGTAATTGAGTAAAAGAGCTTACAAATCATGGAAAACAAGCGACACTTCATAGTGGCATGCCCTTCCATGGTGAGCTTTGGCATGTATAGGTGTTTTCAAGCTCAATAAAAGGGTTAACCAAGGACTCTATTAGGTGGTTTCAACCTTTAAAGGGGGTGACATGTCCATGGTACATCCATCAAATGGTAGGAGGCATGTGATATAATGATGGAATGGAGCGTGGATCAGAGGAAGGCTCCAATCCACATGCCAGTGCAAGCGTAGCTATGATAGGGGAAGCCCACACTCGAGTATATGAGTGCAGGAGGGATCAGTCATGGTACATGAGTTACCCCGGCCTTTGTTTTTCCACCCTTCTTCATATGCCTTTTTCCTTTGATTGATTTTTCTTCATAACCGCTCAGAGCTCTAGAGGATGAGAACATGATGTGTAGGGTATAGCAGTGGATACCCCCTTAAGGTGGGGCAGTTCATCGCCCACCAAGGGTTGGGACAATCATGGTTCCTTAATGATGGAGAGGGCTCACAAAGGGCATGTTACCCACCATTTTGTGGGTGATATCGCTAGGAGGAAAAAAATTCTTCAAGATGGTCCCCAGTCGGTAACCAGTAGCCCCTTGCAGCGACCTACTAGCTTGTTGTGCCATTTTTGTGCCACCTAAGCTAGCCATATGGTCCCTCACCCATCTTCCATGATCGTATGTTTGAAGGTGGGCCTCCCGAACCTAAAGGTATGCCTTGTCATTTGGTAATTGAGTACTGTAGTTTGCTTATCATGGACACTATTCAGCATGGATTAATGGGGGAATCAACAAAAAGAAAGGGCTAAGTCTGTGTTCTTGTCCACGAGACCCCTTTTTGGATGTTAACCTTGGATTCTACTCCCATGAGATTTATTTTACTGACCTCTTGGCTTTAGGAAAGGTACTTCATGGGAAACCCTAATTTTGGTTGCGTGGTCCCACTCCTTCATGCACATATATTGCCCCCTTCCACTCATTATAACCACATTCATCACTTCTCCCACCTGGGTCCACATTCCTCCACTGGGTTCACACATAGGGTTAGCTCTCCTCTTCCCCTTGCCCACACCTTGGCTCAGGCCTGGAATAATGCCCCGAAGGTTGATGCAGCTAAAAAGAGTGTAAAGGCATAATTAGCCACATTCAACAGGAAATATACCACAAAATGCAAAAGATGGTTGAGGCAAACACATTTAGCATGTGGGTAAAAGCCAATACATGAGCTCTACCCCATCTTCATGGACATCACCCTGGTTCCTACAGGTCTTAGATGAGCCTCCATTATTATTTAGGAACCCATGATTGTCCCAACCCCTAGTGGGCAATGAACAACCCTACCTTAAAAGGGTATCCACTGCTATATCTCACACATCATGCTCTTACCCCTTGAGCCTCGAGCAGTCAATTAAAGAAAAATCATAAAAGTAAAAAAGCATATAAAGAAGGGTGGAAAAATCAAGGTTAGAGCACCTCATGTACCGAGATTGCTCCCTCTTATACATTACACCCCCAAGTGTGGACTTCCCTTTTTCTAGCTACCCTTGTACCCCAGCATGTGGCCCAGGGTTGCCCCTTTTCATTCCCTACTCCATTCATCTTTTGCCACATGCCACCAGCTTTCAAAGGATGTACCTTGGACATATTATCCCTTTAGAAGTAGAAATCACCTAATGGAATACTTGGTTAACCCCATTTGGAGCTTGGAGACATTATCACATGCCAAAGCCCATTATGGAAGGGCATGCCATTATGAAGTCCCCACTTGTTGTCCATGGTTTGTAAGCTCTTTTACTCAATTTTCTTGATGACTTGTTGTACTGGAAGGCTAGGGGACGCATTGGATCTTATGCAAGATTGCAAGTGGTCTCCATCTTGGGTTTGGTCTCCCTATACAGGGTCCTAATCCTCCAGAGGGCTACATTGGCATATGTAGGGTGTGTGTTGACAGCCATGGGCCTCCACAGCAACAGTCAGCACTCCATTCATCCATAGAGATGTTCGGAGATTGCTTGAGATTCACTTATTGGACGAGGAAGATGCACCTAGTTCACCTTTGCCCAGCCAGCCCCACCGTTGTACCATGCACTTCGCAGATGACCCAGGACTTGTATGTTGATGTGGCATCACTTACACCATCATCTGAGCCATCACAGATGGTCTCCAGGCACCTTCAACTTACTTGGAGACCCATGAGGTCCCTTATGTGCCCTCACAGCCATTAAGAGCACCACAGGTTTATCATGGGGAGAACAAGGGGCCAACCCCTTGGCCATTACTTTTGGAAGTCCAATTCATCAATTTGACACTTATGGACTTCATCAAGCCTCTTAGAGAGCCCAACGACATGTATTATTGATTACTCAACCTCTTGGGGAGCTTATTGTTTTGTTTATGAGCTAGTTTGGTGGGCTTGTCACCAATAGATAGCTATTTGCACATTATTTTAGTTGATGGGCTAATGTAGGCTCAAATTAGGTAATTTGAACTCCTAATGTGTTTATAAATAGTAGAGACATGAATTCAATTTGTATAATCACTTGGATTGGATCATTCTCTCTCTTGAGAATTTTGCATTTCTTTCTTTGAAGACAAACTAGAGCATGGATTGGATTTTCTTATCTTGGAGCTTCTTTATTGGCAAATTCATTGATGGTTGGATATATTCGCTTACATGTAAGTACGATATTGATGTTATTTTCTTTTACGTTGTCACATACATTGATCATGGGATTTTCACTATTTAGGGCTAATTGTTGCATGCATTTACTGCTTCATTGTGGAACCATATTTCTATATAGCATATCTCTATGTAAGGGCCATGTTTGTTGATCGAATTGTCCTAGAGATCGAAGTTATCTTAATAAGCCATCTTTAATTGCAAGCGAAGCATAAATGCTTTAAGGACACTTTCCTTTTTTCGCCCTAACATTGGATGAAGTTGCCCTTAGAACCTCCTTGAGCTAGAAACAAGATCCTTCTTCACAATTCTTCTTGACTCCATATTCTCAAAAGGAATTAGGCACTAATCCACCATAAGGTGATCACCTTAAAACGTTTTTCTTCACCTTTTTCCCCTCTTTAGGGCATCACTTTCCTGACAAAGTAGCCATAGAAAAAGTTTGATCTCCTAGCCTCTAATGCGCTGGTGTGTCCTGAAGATCTCCAAATTTGAAGAAATTCCGACTGTGGGATTGTGTGATATCCCAAGCCCTAGATCTGAGATCAAACTTTGCCCTAGTGTTCCCTAGGCTAGTACCTCATAGGATCAATTTGACACCTCTAACTGAAAACTCTTGTTTTGATCCTTTCCCCTTCCTTGTTCGGGTTAAGATCATCATTGGTTGCTAAACTCCCTCCCCTTAACCTAGGTTGGGTCCACTTTGTCTCGTGTGGTCCCATACTGTTGAAAAGTTAATTCTTTAAAAATCACTTGGGAAGTCAAGTTCAATAGGATTTTAGGGATTGGGAAACTCCTTTACAAGGCATATTCCTTAAACCTAGCCCTTAACTATTCACCTCCTCCTAGCAGGCTTTGTACCTTGCTTGAAGAGCAAGAAAGCTCCATTCTTAACCTCCTTCCAGGAAAAGGGTCATTAAGGTCACTTCCCATCCATTTGTTGATTCATCCTTCACAAGTGACTTTCTATATATCGGGTCTCCTCCCATCGTTTAAAGTCCATAAAGAGTAGGGAGTCTTAGCTAAGGTGACAGTGGACAAAGTCTCCATTGTTGCCTTTCACCTACCAGTTACCCCTTTAAGAGCCCATTTTTAGGTCCCCTGCTAGTTTGAGAGGTAATCGAGCCCATAGGAACAAAGGTAATGGCCACAAATAAGGGGTAGGGCTCATGTTTGGCTTTTTTCCATGTGCTAAATTTGTATGTCCCGGCCATCTATTGCATTTTATGTTACATTTCCTGTTGAGAGTGGCCAAATTATGCTTTTGCTTTTTCTTTTAGCTACATCAACCTCTGGGGCATCATTCTAGGCCCGACCCAAGCTATAGGCAAGGTGAGGGGGAGGCTAACTCCTTGTGGACGTAATCGATATATGTGGACCTAGATGGGAAAAATGATGAATGGGATAGTAACGAGTGAAAGGAGATGATATATATATGGTATCAGGAAGTGGGACCACAACCAAAATCGGGGTTTCCCATGTAGTGCCATCCCTAAAGCCTAGTAGCTAGTAAAGGAGATCCCATGAGACTATAATACAAGGTTAACCACAAAAGGGGGAAGGAGGCAAGAGTACAAACCTAGTCCACTCTTTCCGCCTAATCCCCCTACTAATCCATGCCCAAAGTGTCCATAATAAGTAAACAAAAATACTCAATCATACAATGATAAGCCATAAATTCGAGGTTGGAAGGCCCAACTTCAAACATATGATCATGACAAATGGGCAAGGGACCACATGGCTGGCTAAGGTGGTGGAGATAGTGTCACATCAAGCTATCTGGAGGCTGCAAGGGGTTGCTCGTTGTCAGTTAAGGACCATCTAGGAGAAAATTTTCTCCTATGGATATCATCCACAAAATGGAGGGTAACAAGAACCATAGTTTCCAACCACCTCATATTCCATATGAGGTAATATTATGTTGATTTCATCTTTTCAATATGTAGAAGAGTTCAAGGCACAATATCTACATGCCTTCATGCTAATGGAAGAGATCCTTCTTCTTCAATCATACTCATGAGATAGAGCATTCAACCATTCTATCTGCAACCATATGATGACATGAATTTATTTATCAAATACATATACATACCTCTTTTGGTCATCTAGACTTCCTTTGGCAGCTTCCTTTCCTTGTTTGAAGATGAAAGTACTTCAACCAGCTTGACATGCTACACTTCTTTGTAATCATACTATCATCCTTTTATCCTATAGATCCCACATAATGCGGAATGTAGACCATATGTGAGACACTTGCATCTTTATAGAGGTGAACCTTCTAATGAAGATTCGTATGGAGCATCTTGATGATCCTCATTTTGCAAATGCTCCTTTCTTACAATGATGATGTATGATGACCTCTTTTATCTTTTATCTTGGTAGATAGCTTTGTCCAACCATATATAATATTATGTCAGTCATCTTTATATACTTCCAATGGAGATGCCATGAGCTGCTTCCTTTCTATCATGACGAATGCTACAACCATGAAGACTTTCTACTTCAGTTATCCTTCCATGCTTCTATGATGATGTCATCTCTATTTCAACTTAATGCATCGTATCATTCTTGTGATGCTTTCCATCATGACAGTTATCTTATATAAACTTGAAAAGAACTAAACATAGGAGATTATCTCAGTCATAGTAGAGATCTTTCACTTCCTCCTCCTTTGTCTTCTTCTTTTCAAGCTCTTCTACTTCTCTAGTGATATGGGCTTCATTTCTTTCCTTTCTCTTCTTGTTGTCCTTCTTGAGTTTGGGAGAATTCCTTTTAAAGTGCCCATATTCATTACACTCGTAACATTGTATCTTTGACATATCGATCTTTTTCTTTTTTCGAGGATCAAAGTTTCCGAACTTTCATTTTCTCCTAACCATGGAACCATATGCTTGAACTTGTTCATTTGAATCAACATCGCTTGTTGCATTCAACCCAGTGTCTTCAATCTTACATAATCATCAAATTTCATTGAATGAAGTGGCTTCCTTCTTTCCATAGATACTTGATACAAAGTTGCCCCATTCATCAGGTAGTGCATTGAGCACAACAGTTGTCATTTTTTTATCAGACGTTATTTCTCCTAGTTCTTGAAGTTGATCTCTTATTTATGACACCCTCATAAGGTATGAGGATATCCCTTCTTCCTTTGATACCTTCATCTTATATAGTTCAGTTCTCAATGATGTAACCTCTCCTATAGTGCTTATGGAAAATAGCTCTACCAACTTTTCATAGATTTCCTTTGATGTTTCCATCTTTGCGACATAGGGGATGAGTGAATCCTTGATTGATTCCATAAAGATTCTTTGAACCCTTATTTCCCCTTTCATATACTTCAATAGTGCTTGAACTTGTTCTTGAGATGGTTTGGAGATTGAATCCTTAACATATTCAATAACTTCATTTTCTATGAGGATCAAATCTATCATTTTCTTCCATGCAAGGAAATTTTATGACCCAACCAATTTGTTGCTCTCCTTGCAAAATGAAGTCATTTTGATAGTAGATTCAGACATAAATATAAAGATACTTACTTGATGCCTTCGTGATAATGATGACAATTGAAGATGCCTTCTTGAAGATGACTGCTTCCTTGATGATATCTTCCTTCTTCAAAGATGACAATACTTTTTCCTAGATGATATGCTTGAGATGTGATCCTTTCTTCAAAGAGAGGGAGATCACCTTGATTTCTTTGATGATGATGGCAACGCTTCTTCTTGCTTCCGTTGGATGTAGAAATGTAAAATATGGAGACTTCAATATGCTTCAAATGTATATTCCTTCTTTCTTTAAGTGGAGGTAGAGTCATTGAGGTCTTCTTCTCCTTGTGATGATGTGATACTTGAGATTAGTACTCGCTGCTTTTTAGTCCTCCTTAATGATTTCCTTGTGCTTGGCCCTTATGTATCCTTCTTCAATGATGTGTTCTTCAAGCTGAATTTTCTTGTTGTAGTCACCTTAGCTCTGATACCAGGTTCAGTCTCCATAATGTCTATTTTCGTCATGATTTTATATATTTGATATTAAAGAGAAGAGAAATTTATTATTGTCATTCTTGATGCATGGGTTTCACGCTCAAGATAAATTTATTTGTAGGTCAAGCACCCATTGAGTGCTTCTAGGTTTGTCATAGAATTATGAAGTCAAAAGAGTCATGGTCATACATGTAAGACCCCTTTGGGCATGTTGTATCTTGTAAAGAAATTTTTGTAAAGTCAAAAATGTCATAAGGACCCTCTAAGACCTTGTCAAACAAGTCGGCCTACAAGAAAGATCAAGTTGGCCTCATGGGCAGCAATTCGACCTCCTAAGAAGCCTATATACAAGAAGGAACACGACCTCATTTGAAGAGAAATTCAAGCAAGTCTGATCTCCAGAAGAAAGAAGCCATAAGACAGAAAATAAAAAATAAAAAAATGAAGAAAATCAAGGATAAGAAGAAGAAGAGAAAGATCGAAGTTTTGGACCTCTCTCTCTCTCTCGTGTTAGGGTTTCTAAAGTTGTTGGAGAAGTCGAAATTGCAGAAGTTGTTGGGCAAGTCGAAGTTGCAGAAGAAGTTGTTGGGAAAGTCGAAATTGCATAAATAGTTGGGAAAGTCAAAATTGTAGAAGTTGTTGGGCAAGTTGGAGTTGCAAAGGAAGATCACATCTCAAACATCCTTGAAGAAGATCATCAAGGAAGCAACAACATCAAGAAGGCATCAAGATGAAGATATCATCATCTAGGAGCATCTTCACCTGATCCTCAAAATGACTTCATTTTGCAAGGAGTGCAACAAATTGGTTGGGTCATCAAACTACCTTGCATGGAAAAAGAGGATAGATTTGATCCTCATAGAAAATGAAGTCATTGAATATGTTAAGGGTTCAATCTCCAAACCATCTCAAGAGCAAGCTCAATCTCTATCAAATCATATTTAAGGGGAAATAAGGGCTAAAAGAATCCTCATAGAATCAATCAAGGGTTCACCCATCCCCTGTATAGCAAAGATGGAGACATTGAAAGAAATCTATGAAAACTTTGTAGTATCGTTTTCTATAAGCACTGTAAGAGAGGTTATATCATTGAGAACCAAACTATACAAGATGAAGGTATCAAACGAAGAAGAGATACTCTCATACCTTATGAGCGTATCTCAAATAAGAGATCAACTACAGGAACTAGGAGAAATAATGTTTGATAAAGAAATGACCATTGTTGTGCTCAATGCACTACCTAATGAATGGGGCAACTTTGTATCAAGAATTTATGGAAAGAGGGAAGCCACTCCATTCAGTGAAGTTTGATCATTATGTAAGATTGAAGAAACTAGGTTGAAGGAAAAAGTGATGTTGGATCAAATGAACAAGTTCAAGCATATGCTACCATGGCCAGGAGAAAAGGAAAGTTTGGAAAGTTCGATCCTCGGGAAAAAGAAGAAGATTGATATGTCAAAGATACAATGTTATGAGTGTAATGAATGTGGGCACTTTAAAAGGAATTGTCCCAGACTCAAGAAGGACAACAAGAAGAGAAAGGAAAGAAATGAAGCCCATATCGCCAAAGAAGTGGAAGAGCCTTAAAAGAAAAAGGCAATGAAGGAGGAAGTGAAAGATCTCTACTATGACTGAGATAATCTCCTACACTTAGTTCTTTTCAAATTTATAGAAGATAGTAGTCATGATGGAAAGCATCACAAGTACGATAGGATGCATTATAGCAAGATAAAGATGACATCGTCATAGAAGCATGGAAAGATAGCTGAAGTAGAAAGCCTACATGGTTGTAGCAGTCATCTTGATAGAAAGGAAGTAGCTCATGGCATCTCCATTGGAAGCATATAAGGACAACCGAAGTAGCAATCTATATGGTTGGAGAAAGTCATCTTGCAAGATAGAAGATAAAGAGATCATCATCATTAGAAAGGAACATTTGGAGAATAAGGATCATTAACATCATCCATTTGAATCTTTGTTAAAATATTCACCTCTACTTAAGAAGAGGCAAGTGTCTTGCAAATGGTCTACATTCCACATTATGTGGGATCTACATGTTAAAAGTATGATGGTATGATGACAATGAAGTGCAGTAACATGGTTGTAGCAGTCATTATGATAGAAAGGAAGTAGCTCATGGCATCCCCATTAGAAGCATATAAGGACAACCGAAGTAGCAATCTATATGGTTGGAGAAAGTCATCTAGCAAGATAGAAGATAAAGAGATCATTATACATCATCATCATTAGAAAGGAGCATTTGTAGAATGAGGATCATTAAGATCCTCCATTGGAATCTTTGTTAAAAGATTCACCTCTACTTAAGAAGAAGCAAGTGTCTTGCAGATGGTCTACATTCCACATTATGTGGGATATACAAGTTAAAAGGATGATGGTATGATGACAATGAAATGCAGCATGTCAAGTTGGTTGAAGTACTTTCATCTTCAAACAAGAAAAGGAAGTTGTCGAAGGAAGTCTAGATGACCAAAAGAAGGAAGAGGTATGTAAGTAGTAATTTATTAGTTTGGGTGAGACCTTGAGAGTCAGGGTAGCTGCTGCAAAGAGGGAGAGAGAATAAGCCCTTTCGGGACCAAGCCTACCTAGCTCCCTCCCTCCATGGCTAACCCTAGCATTGGCATTGGCTGAGATGTTGCTACCATTACCTTTCCTACACCTGGGACTCTATTTACTGCGCCTTGATCTTAGATTTGACGAGCCGAGCTTTGTTTTGGACCTAGCTCTTGTTATATACGTAATATGAGCCCTCGCGCTTCGCTTGTGTTTTTTGTTTCTCTGGGCTGGGGGCAGGACCGCATTAGAATGAATGGTTGTGCAGTGTATAGTGTCGCTTGTGGGGTCTGCACCTATGTGTCTATCCGCAAGCAATCATTATGGAAGAAAGCACTATTAGTTACTGGTTGCCCGTTACGTTTCATGCTCGTGACTGTCCCAGGCTATATAGATAAAGTCATTTCATCAAATGATTGCAGATAGAATGGTTGAATGCTTTATCTCATAAGCATGATCGAAGAAGAAGGATCTCTTCCATTAGAATGAAGCATGAAGGCATGTAGATATGTGCCTTGAATTCTTCTACATATTGATAAGATGAAATCAACATAATATGACCTCGTATGAAATATAATGTGGTTGACAATCATGGTTCCTATGATGAAGGAACTATGTATAGAAGTTCCTAGGGAAGCAATATGTGAAGAAAGGAAGAAGAGTTCATGAAAGATGCAACTATAGTCAGGTAAGATAAGATAAGGAAACAACATAGATATTGATCAGAAAGTTTAGCTATGACATCTCCATGAAGAAGGCATGAAGACCCTGATATGTGTGCAAGAAAAAGCTTGGTAATGTATGGAGATACATGTGCAGGATGTTGATTTTAGAAGTTAATGTCATGACGAAAGGCCATCATAAAAAGGTAACTTTGACTTACTGTTCATTTTAATTTTTGAGAAATCATCTAGTTGGGTTGAAATAAAGCTACAAAAAGAGAATTGCAGATGTCACCTACAACTAGTACTCATGAGATTGGATAGAAGATCCAGAAAGTAACATGAATGCGAAGAGGTAACCGTATGAAAGAATAGCTAGATGTGGACTAGTAGATCACTTCTGATGAAGAGAAGGATGACATGACTATTACTTCAACATGATGTTTCATTGAAGGGAAGTGATGAAGAAGATGGTCGATGCCATACGAAGATGAAGGCTCCATGATAAAGAAGATGAAGTTCATGACATCCAAAGAAGGGTCCCTGCAAGCAGCTGATAGTACCATGATCTCCACCAAAGAGTAAATCGTTGTTGTTGATAAGAAGCCCTAAGTAAGAGGGAGCTTGGGTATATTCCTTTTATAGGAATGAGTATATCTTCCCTAGTTGAAAGGGAGAGATAGACACATCATTCTTGTCTTCATCTTATGAAGAAAGAATGGAGGATTGGGTAAGCATCTAAGTTTGATTCTGATACACTCTTTGAGAATGTGGTAGGGCATCCAATAGGCAAGAGTAATCGAAGAGTAAATTCCTTGAGGATGTGTTGTTCCAAGACAGGAATGGTCCTAAAAGGACATAACTTGTGAACATCTGGGTGGGGTATGTGCCTTAAGAGACAATGAGGATGGTGTCTATCATTCATTGTCTCGCCAGCATTGTGCTTTGATCTTGTGGAAAGATAGAGTTGTTAGTCAAGGCCTTGCTATGTGACAATGTTGGTTGATATGATGAGATGCAATGAGATAAGCTGAAATAATAGCTTATGAGATAGCTTACCAATCTGACTATTCGTATGAGAATTCTTCAGTATGAGAATATCCAACTACCGTGTATGTAGTATGAATACCTTTCTAGTTAAGAGGGAGTGTTGAAATGTGTAACTAGGTTCGGTCTTCATAATGTCTATTGTAATCATGATTTTATATATTTGATATTAAAGAGAAAAGAAATTTAATATTGTCATTCTTGATGCATGGGTTTCATGCTTAAGATAAATTTATTTGTAGGTCAAGCACCCATTGAGTGCTCCTAGGTTTTTCATAGAATTATGAAGTCAAAAGAGTCATTGTCATACATGTAAGACCCCTTTTGGGCGTGTTGTATCTTGTAAAGAAATTTTTTGTAAAGTCAAAAGTGTCATATAAACCCTCCAAGATCTTGTCAACAAGCAAAAACAAGTCACCCTCATGGAACATCTATTCAACCTCCACAAGAAGCCTTTATATACAAAGAATTCGACATCTTTGGAAGGGCATCCAATCAGTGCTCAAAAATTCTGATCTAAGAGGATAAGAAGACGAAAAAGAAGCCTAAATATCTAACAAAGAAGAAGAAGGAAGCGAAGTTTCTGCACTATCTTTGGGCTATTATCCTTCACACATGCGAGAAAAATAGGGCACCTATCGCAGTTGCTAGGTCGAATTTCAGACATGCTAAGAGAAGTCAAGTTAAGGCATCAATAGGTATACTTTGAAAGTTGAATTCCATAAAAGAAAGAACCAGGTCAAGAGAAAGAGGAGGAAGGAAGAAATCACGTGCAAGAGCTAGGGTCTCTGCAATAGTCGAAGTTGCAGAAGAAACTATTGGGGTCGAAGTTGCTGTTGCGAGCTATGTAAGGAAAGTTCATCAAGAAGGAAGGTTGACTTGGTCTTGGAGGGGTCTTTAACAAGGGTCTTAAATCTTGGAATTTGTCATTTGAAGTTCTATAAGAAGAGAAGAGTTCTTGTGGGTTTTCATCTCAGGATGAGAGGTTTTGGCCCTGGATGATTGCTTATATCTTGTGTCCTCTTGTCTCATTGTTTGGTAGTTGTTTGATGATAAGAACATAATAATGATCAAGTAACAAAGAGTTATCAAAGTAAGAGAAATCACTTAATCTAGTTGCCCCTATATAGAGAAATCACTTAATCTAGTTGCCCCTATATTTCTCAACATAGATTACTAGGGTTCTAGGCCAAATGGTTCTCTAAGGAGCTTGGAAATAAATCACCTAGAAATGTCTTCAGTAAAGGAGGGTTCAAGGGTGGTAATAGTCTAATGGTTCTGAGAATAGGTATCGGCAAAGCCTTGGAGGCCAAGATATGAATTACAAATGTCCAAGTAGAATTTCCACCAACCCCAATAAACTAAAGGAAAGCAGTTATAAGCTAGGGTTTTTATGATATGCAGATTTACAATATGAAAAACATATAACAACTAATAAATAACCTTTTGAGTTAGTTTTCGGAGAACCCACAGTGATAACCATATTTTGTCAACGTTTCAAATCCCAACAAGGATCCATCATCAGGACAATTTCTGAATGTTGATAGTAGAAGAACTAAATGAGAGGTTTAAATAGTTTTGATTTAAGGATGAGATGATCTACAGCTCTTCTTGCTATCTTCACTTTGAATTTTTCGAGTAAAATGATTTCACTCCATGTATCCCCTCCGTACAGGGAAATGATTCTTGATTTTAGACATTTGTGGTTCCTTAAATCAAAACTATTTAAACCTCTCATTTAGTTCTTCTATTATCAGCATTCAGAAATTGTCCTGATGATGGATCCCTGTTGGGATTTGAAACGTTGATAGAATATGGTTATTACTGTGGGTTCTCCGAAAACTAACTCAAAAGATATGAACCACAGATGTCTAATAAATAACCTATCAATGATGATATCAACAAAGGATTAAAGCCCATTAAAGAGGTAAGCAAGGGATAGGTCATCTTTAGGTTTTTAATGGCTGAAAATGCATGTAACAACAATAAGTATCTAGACATTAGCCCTAAACTTGGGGTGAAAACATGCAATTAATGCTAGATTTTTCCTTTTTAAATTTATTAAATGCAATTTCTACCACGAGAACAATAACATATAGATGTAGAATTGGTATAAAAAACGTGTTTAGATCAAACCCTGACCCTAGTTACCAGGAAATAAAGAAAAGAGAAATTTTTAAGGTGATTCCACAACTAGACTAGTGCCTCTTTTCAATTGGGCAATGCAGATAATTGGGGTGAGGTCAATGATAGGTCTTGGATGGAGAGGGTGGAAACCTAATTTGTTTGGGCAAGTTCCAAGGTGTTGACCACTGAAGTGTACCCAAAGATTTTTGAAGACTCCATGCCCACGGATGTATCAAAAGCTTCATGTACCATCAGAGTTCACTATATCATCAAATTTTTTCAACTCTATTTCTTCTTCTCATCTTCTTCTGTTGTACTCAGATTCCACAAGCCCTACAGAGATGATGTAAAGTGATGCTAGTATGATGAGTTGGGTCATGTAACAGGCCTAGGCTTACTCTCGGAGGTTTTTTTTCCCTTGGTTAATTATTAGGTGCTTACAGGGACTTAATAAATAATTGAGTTTTTCCCTCCAAGCATAATCCCAAAGCTGGAGTGTGGCTTGACGGTAAGGCCTTGGGTGAGTCCTAGTGTCTAGAGTCATTGTATATTACCATACTTGACCACTGGTAAAATTTCGTGGAATTTGATTAGATCTAGGAGTCATTTTTTAATTTTTTTAATTTCCTGCAGAGTGGAAATTTGAATAAAATTTGAATGTAAAATGTAATAAGTAATGTCTAGAGAAGTCATATGGGGTGTGTGTGCTCAAAATTACACTTATCACCCTCAACTTTCTACTATGACACACTTTAAAGGGTAAAAAATAAGTTCTAGACCCTCAAAATCCACTTTTCCTAAGTTTTGTGAAAAATGTGGCAATAAATTAGCCCAATGATTAAATAAGAAGACAAAAATAAATATCCACACATGCTCAAATGATGTGGAAATTCATCTAAAGGTCAAAGTTCAGTTATCAAGTGATGTGGACACCACATAAGCCAAATCAAGCAAATCTGATTTTGTGGAGAAAACAACGAATCCCAGTGGCAAGATCCACGATTTGAGGAAGTTAACTCGAGCTTCAAGGAGATATCATGAGTTGACTTGAGATTGGATTAGATTTTACTTGAGTGAGGTGGAGAGAGGTCTCCTACCACTCCACTTCACTCTCCCGCATGTCCTCTCATCTAATTCAAGCTCCCTCATCAAGGATTGTGTGGGCCTCTAAGGGAGAAATTGAGTTGCCACTTGGGAAATTCGAATTTGCATGAAGGAACATTGGGATTGTCATCTATTTGCCTTGGGATTGTCACCATTTGCGTTGGGATTGGCTCCCAAACTTCTATATAATAGAGCTATGGGCTCTCACTAGGTAATGATTGTTACTAATTATTGTGCTTGTGGAAACGTTGTTGCTTTGTACACTTTCAGAAATACCAATAAAGACTTTGGGGTTTCATTCATGAGGTGTTACTCCTTTGGAGTGTGATGAATTGTTGATCATTGGTATAATTAGTTTTACTCATGCTTTGATCTAATTTGTTTCCATATGTTCTTGTAGATTGGTTAATGTAGAGTTATCTTGCATTGACATTTGATTTAGAAGTATGCTCTAGGTATAGAATGCTCTAATTGGTTTCAAATAAATCTTTAAAGTTTTTTTATCATTGTTTATAGCTAAATCTATATGAAACTAATTCTTAATTGAAGTTCTGTAGAGGGAACATCTTGCTGGAATCAAAGAATCA
This sequence comes from Pinus taeda, assembly GCA_000404065.3. Lineage (NCBI taxonomy): Eukaryota > Viridiplantae > Streptophyta > Pinopsida > Pinales > Pinaceae > Pinus > Pinus taeda. Next base: position 81,939 of record APFE031037425.1, on the reverse strand, counting down.
AGCATAAGGGAAAGTCTTTGGAGAGACCAACCCACTCTTGATACATTTTCAAAGGAACTATCATTTGTTCTTTGAGCCTTCATAGTCTTACCTTACAAAATGGTTTTGCGTGGGTTTCGGGACATCGCTGGTACATAAGCCAAGTACTTTTAAATTTAAATCACTTTTATTAAACATTGTGCTCCAATTGCTTTCTTTTCCCATCTAAGAGCTTGAAATGGCTAATCAAAGAAGTGAATTTACTCACACTCTTTAGCTTAGTCCTTTGTAAATTACAATTGTACATACACTTCATCTAGCTGATTTTTGTCCACTAATATTTTTCCTGTTTTGCAGCCCATATTTGGAGGATTTAATAACTCATTTGGAGCAAATTTTTGAGGGACAATTTCTACAAACTCATAACAAGTGTTTGCAGGACACATTGACGCATGATTGGATCCTTTCCCAAGGAGGTCGTGAGAATTTGGAGTCCCTCATTTTCTGCAAGGCCGAGTTCATTTGAGAGCTACACATAAAGCTAGGTCATGGGCCTCTTAAGGCTGATTTTCCCCTTGTAATTTTCAGATTAGGTCTCATTAGCTACTTTGGTTGCCAGATTTTCACATTATACAAGAAGGAGAATCTAGCTCCTATGGTTTTGATTGTGTAAAAGTTTCTCCATCTTTTGGGCAGTGTTTTAAGGCGTTATCCTCATTGTAATACCTCTAATAAAATAATCTTCTTGTGCTTGAGGGAGCTTGGGATTCATCCCATGGTATCCCTCCTCCTCATTTAGAAGGAGGACTCTTGTGGGTGGATTGATTTGCATTTTTAACTTTCACAATTTAGTTTCTCTTGCATGCACTTTCCATTTGCTAATACTCATTCACACATGGTAAATTTTAGGAATTAACACAACCTCAAAACTCCATTTCATTTTTTGGATCAGTAACCGGAGAACCCACAGTATGCATATTTTTTACGCCAACGTTTCAAATCCCAACTGGGATCCATCATCATTCAAGAGTCCTGATGATGGATCCCAGTTGGGATTTGAAACGTTGGCGTAAAAATATGCATACTGTGGGTTCTCCGGTTACTGATCCAAAAGACACAAACCACAAATCTCTTAAATCCATTTCATTTACTGAATTAAGTTTTCTACATTTTTACTTGACCTTTCCATCCTTCATTTCATTGTTGTTTTGAGCTACAAATTAACGCTTTACTTTGAGCAAATCTTTCTTTACATGCAAGCACTTCACATTCTTGGCAAGCTTTGATTTAGTTTATTAATTTGTTTCCATTAAGCTTGGTAAATTGTTTCATGACTACTTGAGTACGTGCTTCATTTTTGTCAACTTTTGCTACATTGTTACTTTAAGTTTTGTTGATATTTCCTTGGAGCATTATATTGTTATTGTCTACTTGAAACAATTTATTTTTCAAGCAACTTACTTGCATCATTTTAATTCACTTGCTCGCATTAAGCTACCATTTTTTTTTACTTTAAAGCCATTTGTGCAATTTTACTTTCGGTATTTCTTCATTTATGGAAGCATTGCCATCAAGATTTCAAATTTGGAGAGCAACTTACATGCATCTCACATATGCACATTTTATTGCTAATTGGAATTTCTAAAATTAACCTCCAACTTAAGTTGGTTGTATAGACTTTAGGGACCCTCGACCCCTATCGACTCCTCATTGTGATATTTGGATTTCCGAGCGAGGATGAAGTCTGGGGACCGGAATTCAATTGAAACTGTGTTTTAAAATATAACTAATAAAATAAACCAAAAGCATCTCTACATCACAACTTTACTTTACTTGCAAATGCAATTCTCCTATATATGTTACCTTGAATTTATTTGAGCCACATTTGCAAATATCATCATTTTCTAAAGAAGCATTTGCTTTATATTGCAAGTCTTTAGATCTTTTACTTTTGCAACAATTAGCTTCCTTGTACTTGGAATATCCTTCATTGATGCAACTCTATTTCAAGTTATTTTATATATTTGTTGCCTTGATGATCATTTAGCTCATGAGTAATTGTTAAAATTGGCAACTAAGGCCAAACTCCATGTGGGTCATCTTATTAATGGAAGCTGATATTTTTCTTGGATCCATCTCATCGAGAGGTGTAGGATCGATCTAAAGATAATCCAATTCCGATAAGTATTCATGGAAATATGAATTTATTTGTGTTATGGAACAATTCATCAAGGTCAGCCAGCAACCAAATAAACCCCACTTGTGCTTACCGTTTTAGTATAAATAGAGGTGGCCTTCAAGTCATTTTCAACACACTTGGGATCTCTTCCTCTCTACTTGTCTTTGGGTTTTAGTTGGAGGAGAGATCCTAAGGGATAACACTGCCCTAATCTAGAGGGCAAAAGTCGGAACTGTCAGGAACTGCCGTAACAACCAGGAAAGTTGACGCAGAGGGCAGAAGCCAGAACTGCCGAGAACTGCTGGAACAGCTAGGAAAGTTGATGCAGAGGGCAAAAGCTGGAACTGTTGGGAACAGCAGGAACTGTTGGAACTGGTAGGAAAGTTGACGCAGAGGGCAGAAGCTGAAACTACCGGGAACAACCAAAACTGTCGGGAACTGCCGAAATAGCCAGGAAAGCTGACGCAAAGGGCAAAAGCCAAAACTGCCGGGAACTTTCGGAATTGTCGGGAACTGCCGGAACAGCCGAGAAAGCTGACACAAAGGGCAGAAGCCGGAACTGTCGGGAATAGCCGAAACTGCCAAGAACTGCCGGGAAAGCTAACGCAGAGAGCAGAAGCCGGAACTACCAGGAATAGCCGGAACTGCCGGAACTACTAGGAATGATGATGCAGAGGGCAGAAAAGGTTGACGCAGTCCCTAGAGGCTGATGTTGGGGCTTTTTGTGGGGCAGAATGACGCTAAGGAGTTGCCAAAGTGTTTATCCGGAGTTTCAACTGGAGCATCTGTCTCTAAAGGAGAGAAGCATGCAAGGGACAACTAACTAACATTGGGATAGTTGTATGGTACTTAGCAGCAAGTACAGCAAGCATGCAAGGGACAACAAACTAATATTGGGACAGCAGCATGATATTTAGTGCAGCAAGCATGCACTGGTATAGCTAGCATGCAAGGGACAGCTAGCATGCAACAACAAGCATGCTAAGGACAAGAAGCAAGCAAGGGGCAACAAGCAAGCAAGGTGCAGCCAGCACATAGGTCAGTATGGCAACATGGTGCAGCAATGGCACATAATGCAGTACAGTGATGGGTACAGTCATAATTAATGAAGCATGATGAGAAGCAGCATAGTGATGATGGATGCAGCATGGTGCAGCACGGTGAGGTGCAGCATGATGACGAAATGCAGCATAACGATAGGTGAAGGAGTCACCATGGAGAATTAGTTAAAGAAGTATATCTTCAACTGATCTCATGTATCATCTTCTTAGAGATGATCTATGCTCTTATCTAGATAAGTCAAAGTGTTGACTTATGTTGTAAATGTACTATCTCTCTCTCTCTCTGCTGAACTATTGAAGAACATATAAGAAGAATTGAACAAGGGTTTCCCCACATTGGGGTTTGTC
>APFE031037425.1:12401-76027 GCA_000404065.3 Pinus taeda | reverse complement strand
GATGATTCGTTCTCCTGTGGACAGGATGATTAGTTCTCCTGCCAAGGCATCCTACCCATGCAATCTGGGACTCATGGGAAGTACCTCTCATGTGATCAATGAGCAGGGAAATGGGGTTAGGGACCATAGTAGTACTATAGATGGACACATCGTTGTATCTACCATACTCCCTATGCTAGGATGACCTCCATCGATCTGAGATCAATGAAACTGATCTGGGATCAGTATGAGTGGTTTGAGACACTCTCTTGTGATATTGATATGGGATCAATAAAACTGACTTCAGGTCAATAAGAGAGATATGACACACTCTCTTCAGATGAAACTGACTTCGGGTCATTAGAGAAATGGTATGAGACATTCTCGATCAATTCTTCTTCTTCATGGTTCAGCGGAGCAGAGCAGAACTAAGTAGAGCTAAGCAAAGTAAAGCAAAGCAAAGCTCAGCAAAGCAGAGCCCAACAGAGCAGAGCAGTACATGGCACTGATGGCAAAGATAGTACAGTCGGACATATGGATCAGCAGATGGAGTTCTCCCTAGTTGAGAGGGAGTGTTAAAATTGGCAACTAGGGCCAAACTCCATGTGGGTCATCTCATTAATGGAAGCTGATATTTTTCTTGCATCTCTCTCATCGAAAGGTGAAGGATTGATTTAAAGATCATCTGATTCTGATAAGTATTCATGGAGATGTGAATTTATTTGTGTTATGGGACAATTCGTCAAGGTCTGCCAGCAACCAAATAAACCCCACTTGTGCTCAATGTTTTAGTATAAATAGAGGTGGCCTTCAAGTCATTTTCAACACACTTGGGATCTCTTCCTGTCTACTTGTCTCTGGGTTTTAGTAGGAGGAGAGATCCTAAGGGATAACGCTGCCCTAATCTAGAGGGCAGAAGCCGAAACTGTCGGGAACTGTCGGAACAGCCGGAACTACCAGGGAAGCCAGAACTACTAGGAACAGCAAGAACTGTCGGAACAGCTAGGAAAGTTGGCACAGAGGGCAGAAGTCGGAACTGCTGGAACTTCTAGGAAAGTTGACACAGAGGGCAGAAGTCGAAACTGCTAGGAACAACCAAAACTGTCGGGAACTGCCGGAACAGCCAGGAAAGCTAACGCAAAGGGCAAAAGCCGAAACTGTCGGGAACTGCCGAAACTGTTGGGAACTGCCGAAACAATCGGGAAAGCTGACACAAAGGGCAGAAGCTAGAACTGTCGCGAACAGCTGGAACTATCGAGAACTGCCGGGAAAGCTGACGCAGAAGGCAGAAGCCGAAACTGCTAGCAATAGTTGGAACTGTCGGAACTGCCAGGAATGCTGACGCAAAGGGCTGAAAAGGTTGACACAGTCCCTAGAGGCTGATGTTGGGAGTTTTCGTGGCGCAGATTAGAGCTGAGGAGTTGTCGGAGTGTTTATTCGGGGTTTCAGCTGGAGCATCTGTCTCCGAAGGAGAGCAGCAAGCAAGGGACAACTAACTAACATTAGGACAGTTGTATGGTACTTTGTAGCAAGTACACCAAGCATGCAAGGGACAACAAACTAATATTGGGACAGCAGCATGATACTCAGTGCAACAAGCATGTATTGGTACAGCGAGCATGCAAGGGACAGCTAGCATGCAACAGCAAGCATGCTAAGGACAACAAGCAAGCAAGGGGCAACGGGCAAGCAAGGTGCAGCCAGCACATAGGTCAGTATGGCAACATGGTGCAGCGATGGCACATAATGCAGTACAGTGATGGGTACAGTCATGATTAATGAAGCATGATGAGATGCAGCATAGTGATGATGGGTGCAGCATGGTGCAGCACGGTGAGGTGCAACATGATGACGAAATGCAGCGCAACGATAGGTGAAGGAGTCATCTTGGAGAATCCATTGAAGCAGCATATCTTCAACTGATCTCATGTATCATCTTCTTCGAGATGATCTATGCTCTTATCTAGATAAGTCAAGTGTTGACTTATGTTGTAAATGTAATATCTCTCTCTCTCTCTCTCTGCTGAACTATTGAAAAACATATAAGAAGAATTGATCAAGGGTTTCCCCACATTGGCGTTTGTCTCTGACTAGCGCCACATCTTGTGTCCTCTTGTCTTGGCTTGTCTTCTGCAATTTATGTTTATGTTCTATCTGCAGTTTACTTTAACTCTGATGTGATTGCTAATCTGGAAAAGATATTGAGCTAACTGTGAAAATTGAAATAAATTGCTCTAATCATAGAACTTACCTAAAATTAACAGTAATTGATGTCACTACCTTGTCATTTGAGCATTTACTCTCAAGTACTATCTCCTTTATAGTTGCAATTGATGTTTACATGCCCAGCTTGGTCTAACATTTAATTTTGTACGATTACTTGATGTTTAATTTTGAAACATTTTATTTTTGAGGGAGTGTTTATTATTTTGAAGCAATATTGAAAGAATTCGTTTACATGCTTATCTTTTATTATGTGTGGATGATTATTGGGAACACCTTTTATTTCATATGTTGTATTGCTTATCATACTTGTTGAACTTACTCATAATCTTGAAGTAATCCATTTAACCTTAGTATCTCCTAGAAACCTCATACCATTTTTTTCATCTAACTTTTCATTAGAGACCCACCCCCTTAGCTTAACTAGGAGAGAGTTGGGAATAGGTGGCAACCCCATCTCTTAGTTTTTCCTCCAACCACACACTGTGGGGTTAAGGGCTTTTCTCACAAACTTAGTTGTGTGTGCAAGGCGGCAACAACACTAGGTAAGAAGGAACTTGGTTATATTCCTTTTATAGGAATGAGTATATCCTCCCTAGTTGAGAGAGAGAGGGATAGACACATCATTCTTATCTTCATCTTATGAAGAAAGAATGAAGGATTGGGTAAGCATCTGAGATTGATTCTGATACTCTTTGAGGATGTGGTGGGGCATCCAATAGGCAAGAGTAGTCGAAGAGGAAATTCATTGAGGATGTGTTATTCCAAGACAGGAATTGTCCTAGAAGGACATACCTTGTGAACATCTAGGTGGGGTATGTGCCTGAAGAGACAATAATGATGGTGTCCATCAGTCATTGTCTCACCAGTGTTGTGCTCTGATCTTGTGGAGAGATAGAGTTGTTAGTCAAGGCCTTGCTATGTGACAATGTTGGTTGGTACAATAAGATGCAATAATATAAGCTAAGAAGATAGCTTATGAGATGGCTTACCACTGTGACTCTTCTTATGAGAATTCTTTAGTATGAGAATGTCCAAGTACCGTGTATGAATTATGAATATCTCCCTAGTTAAGATGGTGTATTGAAATGTGTAACTAGGTTCGGTCTTCATAATGTCTATTGTAATCATAATTTTATATATTTGATATTAAAGAGAAGAAATTTATTATTGTCATTCTTGATGCATGGGTTTCATGCTCAAGATAAATTTATTTGTAGGTCAAGCACCCATTGAGTGCTTCTAGGTTTTGTCATAGAATTATGAAGTCAAAAGAGTTATTATCATACATGTAAGACCCCTTTGGGCATGTTGTGTCTTGCACAAGAAATTTTTGTGAAGTCAAAAGTGTCATAAAGACCCTCCAAGACCTTGTCAAACAACTTGGACTACAAGAAGGATCAAGTTGGCCTGATGGACAGTAATTTGACCTCCTAAGAAGCCTATATATAGGAAGGAATTCAACCTCATTTGAAGAGTAATTCAAGCAAGTTAGATCTCCAAAAGAAAGAAGCCATAAGACATAAAGAACAGGAGGAAAACCAAGGATAACAAGAACAAGAGCAATATTGAAGTTTTGGACCTCTCTCTCTCTTGTGTTAGGGTTTCTAAAGTTGTTGGGGAAATCGAAATTGCAGAAGTTGTTGGGAAACTCGAAGTTAGAGAAGAAGTTGTTGGTAAAGTCGAAATTGCAAAAGTTGCAGGGAAAGTTGAAATTGCAAAAGTTGTTGGGCAAGTCGAAGTTGCAGAGGAAGTTGTTGGGGGTCGAAGTTGTTCGAAGTTGTTGGGTCGAAGTTGCTAGAAGTTGTTGAGAAGATTGACTTGGTCTTGTAGGTGTATTTGACAAGGGGCTTAGGTCTTGGAATTTGTCATCTGAACATTCTATAAGAAGAGAAGAATTCTTGTGGGTTTTCCTCTCAAAATGAGAGGTTTTGGCCCTAGCTTGCAGCCTACATTTTGTGTCCTCTTGTCTCATTGATCTTCATAGTTTGGTAGTTGTTTGATGATAAGAACACTACTAATAATCAAGTGAAATCAGAACCTAATCAAGTTAACTAAAAAAACATCACAAATAAGAGAAATCACCTAATCTAGTTGCCCCTAGATTTCTCAACAAGGGTTTCTACCTTTTGTGATGATACTACATTTTAAGAGATCTTGGACTATTCTTTCAATTTCAGTTTTTTGATGATGTGGATATCTATATGGCTTGATGTTGAAAAGGTTTGATCTTAACTTGACTTCCGTTATGTGCTCAATCTCTCTTCAGGAGGCATCTATAGGGGAAGATCTTGGAATACTTTCTTGTGTTTTTGAATTAGCTCCTGAATCTCAGGGGGTTCTTCGGCGATTAATTTTGAAGCCATCATTTGCATCTAATGACATTGCATATGTGAAAATTTGCTGCAATTATTGATTTATTGCTCCTACTTATTTATGATAAGTTATTTACCAATACTTCAGTAAATACCAAAATAAATTTAGTTGCAGACTTCACAAACTAGAACTGAAAATTAAATGGCAATAGAAACATCATCGTATGAACAATCACATTGAGACACTTGTTTTTGGACAATCGTCCCCGTAAAAACCCAATGTGGGAAAAACGGTGCAGCAAATCTAAGGATTCTTATTATTGGCAGTAAATATCTTAATACAATCTAGGATGCTCATCTAGCAATCCTTTACAGAGAAAATATTGGCAGAAAATCTAAGTGAGTTTTACCTCACTTCACCCAACAAAATTCCAGCTGATCCGGCACAAGACTGGCTAAACCCGGTTATTTCTGCATTGGCTCTGTGTCAGCGCTGTGTCACCTTCTTTGCACTCTACGTCAGCTCTCCCAGTTGTTCCGGCAAATCCGTAAGTTCTGGATTCTGCGTGACAGGCAGCTTTTATGCTCTATGCTGGCCCTTTTGGCTCTGCATTAGGACTGCATGGGCCCAAACTGGCCCAGCGTCAGCTCTCCCAGTTATTACGTTGCCTTTCTGCAAGCTCTCTCTGCCTCTCTGTTATGTATTTTCCGGAAATTCCTTCTCTAGAATTCTCTCTGCTCCTCAGCTGCAAGATCTCCCTAATTGATTTTCCTCCTAAGAGCTCACCTCAGAAAATCGATTTCTTCAATCTCTCTGTGTGTTTCCAAATGACCCCCAAGCCTCCATTTTATGCTTTTCCTGTTGAGTCTTCAACGACCAAGATTAAGTCTCTAATCAACAGTTAAGATTAAAACATGACTTGATCCGCCTTATAGATCATTCTCACCCATATTTTGATTAATACCCATTAATATTTTAATTTCCCCAAGTTTAAACTTAGGAACTCCATTAAAAATATTAATTATTTTAATAAAATACAATCCGGGTGGAATTTCACGAAACAGTTTCTAGGTTCTTTAGAACTCGTGTGCCTTAGCCTCTCCACCAATTTTGAAGGCTAGAGCACTTCCGATGCTACCAAAAACTAACACTCCCTCTTAGCGAGGAAAGTGCTCTAGCAACAATGTCTACCTTCATGTTGCTCTATTTCTGAAGCATCTCCTTTTTGCACTACTGCTGCGACCAACAGTGTGCTACTGCTGCTACTGTATTGTTGCCCATGACACTGCCACTGTTGCATCTGTACTATAGTTCCCTCTCAAACACTGCATCATTCTATTGAAAGGGATTTTCCAACATACCCATCTATTCCCGAAATTGAACAAACTTGGCTCTTCCTAGAGCCTTGGTGAGTATGTATGCCACTTGATTTCCTGTGGGAGTGTACTCCAACTGTACCGATCCATGCTAAACACAGTCTCTAATAAAGTGACACCGAATATCAATGTGTTAGGAGCGATCATGAAATACTGGATTCTCAGCGAGCTTGATACAACTCTAATTATCACAGAAGATCCTTGTCGCTTTCATCCTTCTCCTGAATAGATTTACAAGCAGTTTCATGAGCCATATAGCTTCACATGTTGCTTTGCTAGTTGCCATATACTCAGCTTCAACAGAGCCCAGAGCTACAGAGTTCTGCTTCTTATGGCACCAGGAGGTCATCCTAGATCCAATATCGAAGAAATATGCAGTGGTACTTTTCTTGTCTACTGAGCTTCCTACCCAATTTGCATTAGTGAATCCACTCAATTCGATATCATTGCCCTTGGTGTACCTTAATCCAAAATTTATCGTTCCATGCACATCCCTGAGAATGTGCTTTGTTGTTGCCTAGTGCGCCCTTTTTTGTTCCACCATGAATTGACTAAGGGTGTTGACAGCATAACACATGTCTAGCCTGGTATTGACCAAATACATAAGTGACCCAATGAGTTGTCTATATAAGGTGGTGTCCACTTCCTTGTCTCCCGAAGCATCTATTTTCTTCCAATTGGTAATCGTGTAGCCATAGGTCAACAATCCTGCATTCTGAATCTTTTCAGAATTTTTAATGCATATCTTCCTTGGCCAAGGAAAATCTCACCATCCTATTGCCAAAATTCCAATCCCAAAAAATAGTGCATTAGCCCCAAATCCTTCATATCAAACTCAGTTTCCAGGTTCTTCTTACAATCCTCTATGAGTCTGGATGATCCTGTCAAAAATAGATCATCCACATACAATACCAGAATCAACAGCTCCCCTTCTACCAACAGATAATAGAGATTGGGATCGGCATCGCTCTTGATGAATCCTAACTGCTGTAAGTAGTTGTCAATTTGACCATACCAAGCTTTGGGTGCTTGTTTTAGCCCGTACAAGGCTTTCTTCAACCTGCACACGAGTTCTCTTTTCATGTGTTCCAAAACCTTCTGGTTGTTCGATATATACCTCTTCGTCTATCATCCCATTCAAGAACTGTTAAGTTATGGTATGTTCTATGCTTATAGCAGTTTTACTTATCTTTCTTATTATTATCCACAAATTAGCAATCACATGTACATAAAGTAAAGTGCAGATAGAACATTAAACAATCGACAAAAAACAAGCCAAGACAAGAGACACAAGATGTGGCGACTAGCCAGGGACAAACCCCAATGTGGGCAAACCCTTTGATCAAATCTTCCTTTATCTTCAATAATTCAGCAAAGAGAAATAATACATAAATATGATTTACACCAGCAGCAACAAACCCTAGATCAGCCAAACTAGGGCATACAATATCTTGCAAAACGATTGTCGGATCGGCTTGATTCCACCACCAAAAAATGCAGCCTTTAGAGGAGATCCAGATGGACCTACAGCGCAGTTCTGAGAAGGGAGTCTTCTGGTCAACGCTGGTCAAACTTTGGTTCTGTAGTTGCAGCCCTAAATTCTGTACCTTCCTTCCACACGTGTGAGAGAAGAGTCTCTTTCTGTGTAGTAGGAGAAGAGCCTCTTTTCTACGCAGGAGAGAGAGAGAGAGATGTGATGAGTGAGTGAGTCCAAATGAGGAAAATGCCTCTTGTATTTATACACAACTATTGATGATTGAATAGATGCAGCTATTGGGCTTCTGAGCCTACATGAGTTGTTGGTCGGCTTGATAATTATTCCATAATCAAAATAAATTCATATCTCCATAAATACTTATCAGAATCGGATGATCTTTAGAACAATCCTACACCTCTCGACGAGAGGAATCTAATAAAAATATTATCAACCATGAATAAGATGACCCACATGGAGTTTGGCCCTAGTTGCCAATTTTAACACTCCCTCTCAAATAGGGAGAACTCCATCTGCAATCTATCTGTCGGTCGCTACTATTCATCCATCAAATGCACTACCCTAAATAGCTTGACCCCTACTCTGCTCTGCTCTATCCTGCCTGTTCTGCTCTATTATGTTCTGCCTTGTTCTGATCTGCTCTGTTCTGCTCTGCTCTGCTCTGCTTTGTCCAATTTATGAAGAGGAAGAAATGATCGAGGATGTATCATACGACTCAAAGTCAGTGTCAGAGTATGTACCACTGGTCCCAGACCAGTCTCAACCGACTCAAAGTCAGCGTCATAGTGGGTACAATTCCTACCATTGGTCCCAGACCAGTATCATCCTCCACTGACTCAAAGTCAGTCTCAGAGTGCATACCACTAGTCCCAGACCAGTCTCAACCGACCCGAAGTCAGCGTCATAGTATGTACCACTCCTACCACTAGTCCTAGACTAGTCCTTCACTGACCTGAAGTCAGTCTCAGAGTATGTACCACTAGTCCCAAACTAGTCTCAACTGACCCGAAGTCAGCGTCATAGTGGGTACAACTCCTACCACTGGTCCCAGACCAGTATCATTGATCCCAGATCAATGAAGGTCATCCTAGCATAGGGAGTACGATAGATACAACAATGCATCCATCGGTACTACTATGGTCCCTATCCTCATTTCCCTGCTCATTGACCAGATGAGAGGTACTTCCCATGAGTCCTAGACTGCATGGGTAGGATGCCTTGCCCGGAGAACTAATCAATCATGTCCACAGGAGAGCGAATCATCCTGTCCCACAAGAGAGCGAATCATCTTGTCCACTGGAGAGCGAATCATCCTATCCACAATCACCATGGAGAACACATCATCCAGGCCTCACAGGAGAACTAATCATCCTGCTACACAATCGTCATGGAGAACACATCACCCAGACCTCACAGAAGAACTAATCATCCTGCTACATAGTCGTCATGGAGAACACGTCATCCAGACTTCATAGGAGAGCTAATCATCCTGCTTCATAATCGCCACGGGGTGTCACAGGGAAAGTTTTGATTCTTTTCGCCTATGGTCATATGTCACTCCAAGAAGTACCCTGCACCCCCCCGGAGCTCCTAGAGCTCAATACATCATACAGGGCCCTCATCAGAGGGTCTTTGAACGACACCAAGTCATTCTCGGAAAGTCAAGAATTTGACCTTCCCTAGGGGCTTTGTCAAGATGTTGGCGACCTGTTCATTTGTACCAATATGTTGGAACCTTATATCTCCCTGCTGCACCATATCTAGAATATAGTGGTACCTGATATCGATATGCTTGGAGCGATCATGAAATACGGGATTCTCTGACAAACGAATCTCGCTCTGGTTGTCACAGAATATCACGGTGGTATCCAATGTAAATCCAAACAGCTCACTAAAGAGCTTTCGCAACCAGACTGCCTCACAGGAGGCCATGCTAGCAGCAATATATTCTGCTTCAACGGTGCTCAAAGCCACTGACTTTTTTTCCTACTCATCCAGGATATCGAAGGAGATCCCAAGGAGAAGCAGCACCTAAAAGTGCTCTCATAGTCCTCCATATTGCCTGCCCAATCAGCATCAGTGTATCCAAGTAGTCTCACATCTTCGGCAGTGTATCTTAACCCATATGTGATTGTGCCCCGAAGATATCTTAATAAATTCTTGGCACCAATCCAATGTATGTGGTGAGGTTCAACCATATGTTGACTGCAAAGCATATATCTAGACGGGATTTCACTAAGAACATTAATGCTCCGACGAGTTGACGATACTCGATGGCATTTCGTAAAACAGGTCCAACAGCGCTACCGCTTAACTTCTTAAAGTCAAGCTCCATTAGGGTAGTTACAGGCTTGCAGTCCACCATACCGAATCTTTCCAATATGTTCACCACATATTTTCCTTGAGATAGGAAAATTTCCCTTGGCTTCTGCCAGACTTCAAGTCCTAGGAAATAGTACATCAGTCCTAGGTTCTTCATTTCAAATTCAGAAGCCAACTCCCTCTTACATTTGTGAATGAGAGGGTTTGCACCTGTTAGGAAGAGGTCGTTAACATACAGCACCAGTATGAAAGGTTTGTCATCTTCAACCTTAAAGTAAAGGTTAGGATCGGCTTCACTCCTAGTGAATCCCAGCTTCATCAAGTAGCTATCAATCCTCTCATACTATGCTCGGGGTGCTTGCTTCAGCCCATAAAGGGCCTTCTTCAACCTACATACATGAGATTTTTTATCATAAATCTCAAATCCTTTGTGTTGCTCCACGTAAACCTCTTCTTTCATCGAACCATGCAAGAACGCAGTCTTGACATCCATCTGATGTAGGTTCCATCCTTGTGAAGCCCCAAGGGCTATGATCAAGCGGATGGTGGTATATCTGGCAACAGGTGCAAATATCTCATCATAGTCTATACCTTCCTTCTAGGAGAAGCTACAAGCGACAAAACGAGCCTTATATTTTTCCGTACATCCATCTGTTGCATGCTTTATCTTGTAAAGCCATTTAGAAGTGACAATTGTCTTGTCTTGGGGTCCGGGAACTACTTCCAAGACATCATTCTTCGGTCATAGTATCCTTCCATACTTGAAGCTTGATGGCATCTGAAAATGATGAAGGCTCACTTTATATGATCGTGCTCATGATGGTCAGGTATCCCTGATACCTATTGGGCTTCTTACTTTCACGGAACGTTCCTCGGGGTGCTGTGTCCTTCAGCATCATCGAGTAGCCCCCTAAGCCAAGAGGGCCTCTTCCTAGAAGAGGAAAGCTCAGGTGGATCAATAGGATCCATCGGTTCTTCCACATCAGGCATTGTTTCATCATCCTTTTCTTTCGGTTCCCTGATGTCGGCTTCTTGAGAGCTCCTCAAAGACGGAAGATTGTCCACCTTGATGAGGGCCATGTCAAAGGTGACATCATGACTAATCACAACTTCCCTTTGACCGGATACATAGATTCTATAGCCCTTAGTATTTTCACCATAGCCCACGAAGATTCCTTTCTTTCCGATGCACCCAATTTATTCCTTTTCTCTTTCAGCGCATGAAAATATACAGGGCTTCCAAAAATTCTAAAATGAGATACGTCAGGTTTCTTACCAGTGAACGTTTCTTCAGGAGCCTTGGAACCCAATGATTGATGAGGGCATTGATTTGTACATATACGGTGGTGTTTGCAGCTTCGGCCCATAGAAACTTCGGAAGTCTTTGATCATGGAGCATGGCACAGACAGCTTCCACAATCGTACGATTCTTCCTTTCCGCCACACCATTCTGTTCAGGAGTATATGGTGTAGTAGTCTCCCTCTTAATGCCAGCCTCTTGACAAAATTCATGAAACTCGTTAGATTCATATTCAGTCCCATTATCACTCCTTAAGATCTTGATCTTCTTTTTAGTTTGATTCTTGATCAAGGCTTGAGATGTGTCATAAGACATGACACCTAGCAGACTTCCACCAACCTGATATAATGAATCAACTCGAAACCCAAGAGTGAAGGCATCTTTAACATTATTTTTCCATATACGTACCTTGCCATCGCTGAAGGTTACCTTGTAGCCTTTGTCTTCCATTATCGAGATGGACACCAGGTTCTTTTTGAACCTTCATATTACCTTGATTCAATTGAAAGAGACATTGCCTACATCTTTCACGGGATATTTCATATTATCTCCAAGGACAATTTCCAGGTTAGTTTCTTTCTCTATCAGATTATGGAGAACTTCTTTGTAACCAGAGAAGTGTCTTGAGGCACCACTATCAATGAGCCAAATTCCCATTGAGTCTGAAGGAGCAAAGGTAGATAGAGCAACTGGTAGATAATATTCATCCTGCTTATTTTCAACAATGTTGGATTCATGCTTAGAATTTCTAGCCTTCTTGAATGGTTGTCCTCTTCCGTGATTACCAACACTCCTTTTACCTTTGCTATTGAATTTGCCATTCCTTTGATCGCCATGAGAGGGATTTTGATCATCGTCCCTGTGTGAGTTCTTTCTATCAGGGCACTCCCTTTCATAGTGACCTGCTTTATCGCAAATGTAACATCGTCCTTTTTCTTCCACCCTTAGGTCCAGCCTTTCTTTTTTATTTAGTCCCGCAAGTATTTCTTTTCTTAGCATGAGAAGAAAAGGCAGCAGGAGGACCTTTAGGCATGGGCATTTCTTGCTGTTATACCCTTGTTTCTTCTTGAATGCATCTAGCCATTAATTCCTCGAAACCAGGAATTACATTATTGTTTAGAAGAGTAGTCCTGAACCTGTACCATTCGGATGGTAATCCTCCAAGAGTCGTGAGTGGCATTTCCCTATCAGTAATAGTCTCCCCAATAGATAGGAGATCGTTCCTGATCTCGGTGATTCTTAAGAAGTATGCTTGCATACTCTCATCTTTTCCCTTCTTAATTTCCTTCAGCTTATTTCTAAGAAACAAAACTTGACTTGCATCCTTAACTTTAAATAAACTCACCAGTCTATCGTAGATTTCCTTGGAGGTGTCCAAGTCAAATATGTAGGCCACCAAGCGTTTGTCGATAGAGTCCCGGATGATCTTCTTTGTTTTGACTTCGCCAGTTTTCTATTTGTTCCTGGCAGCAGCGGGTGCATTTGATGGAGGCTCAACAATATTGCCTCTCACATGGTTCAACATTCCTTGATCTTCTAAGGTTAGATCGATAGACATCTTCCATCCATGATAGTCAACTTTCTCACGGAGCTTGTCTTCGACAGGGAAGAGTGTTGAGGACTCCATAGTTCTTTTAAGATAGCCTTGCCAATCTTCTCTTCGTTGATTGCTCTTGCTCTTGCTCGGGCTTTGTCTTCACCTCAGCTCTGATACCATGTTAAGTTATGGTATGTTCTATGCTTATAGCAGTTTTACTTATCTTTCTTATTATTATCCACGGATTAGCAATCACATGCACATAAAGTAAAGTGCAGATAGAGCATTAAACGATCGACAGAAAACAAGGCAAGACAAGAGACAAAATGTGGCGGCTAACTAGGGACAAAACCCAATGTGGGGAAACCCATTGATCAAATCTTCCTTTATCTTCAATAATTCAGCAGAGAGAAATAGTACATAAATCTGATTTACAACAATAGCAGCAAACCCTAGATCAGCCAAACTAGGGCAAACAATATCTTGCAAACCGACCATCGGACCTTCAGAGGAGATCTAGATGGACCTACAGCGCAGTTCTGAGGAGGGAGTCTTCTAGTCAACGTTGGTCAAGCTTTGGTTCTGTAGTTGCAACCCTAAATTCTGCACCTTCCTTCCACGTGTGAGAGAAGAGTCTCTTTTTGCGCAGTAGGAGAAAAGCCTCTTTTCTGCGCAGGAGAGAGAGATATGTGATGAGTGAGTGAGTCCAAATGAAGAAAAGACCTCTTGTATTTATACACAACTGTTGATGATTAAATAGATGCGACTGTTGGGCTTCTAAGCCTACATGAGTTGTTGGTCGGCTTGATAATTATTCCATAATCAAAATAAATTCATATCTCCATAAATACTTATTAGAATCGGATGATCTTTAGATCAATCCTACACCTCTCGACGAGAGGAATCTAATAAAAATATTATCAGCCATGAATAAGATGACCCACATGGAGTTTGGCCCTAGTTGCCAATTTTAACAAGAATGTTGTCTTGACATCCATTTGGTGAATCTTCCATCCCATCTGTGTTGCAAGGGATATAATGGATCTGACAGAGGTATATCGAGCTACTAGGGCAAAGGTTTCCTCATAGTTTATTCCTTCCTTTTGCGCATATCCTTTGCAACAAACCTATCCTTGTATTTATCTATGTTGCCATTTGCAGCATACTTGATCTTATAGATCCATCTCAAACCTACAACTGATTTGTTCTCTAGTATTGGTACAATTTCCCTTACATCATTTGTCATGATAGAACTATACTCTTCTACCATGGCATCCACCCATACCTAGTGTTGTAGGGCTTCTTGAAAACTAGAGGGTTCTTCGACCTGAGCTACCAATGCTTGGTACCTATCAGGTTGTCTACGCTGCCTTTTCTCGGCTCTAGGAGCTCCAACGAATTCCTCTGCATCCCTCAAAGTCTGTCGTACTTCTCGGCTAGTTCTTCCACTAGTGGTGGGAGGTTCCATCTGTTCCTCTTCCTGTACCTGTTGTGACACTCTTCGCTCCTCTTCTCTTGAGGAGATGCTAGTACTAGTTACCGTGCTTGAACCAAATGCTTGTCTTCCTGCCAGATTTGATCCCTGTTGTTGGACTAGAGGAGCATCCTCATCTTGTTCTTCAAATGGTATCTCACGAGATTTCCTGAAGGCTCTATCTTCCATGAACTTCGCATCCCACCTTACTATAATCTTTCTGCTGCTCGGAATGTAGATTCAATACGCCTTTGAAGTCTCGTTGTAACCTACTAGATACCTAACTTCGGCAGTCTCCTCTAACTTGCTCCCCTTCTCTTCTAGAATATGGCAATAAGCTACACTTCTGAATATCCTGAGCTAACTTACTTCTGGCTTCTTTCCCGTGAAAACTCCCTCAAGTGTCTTCTTTCCTAAATCCCTGTGAGGAATCCTGTTTTGAATGTGTATAGTCATGTTGCATGCTTCTGCCCATAAAAACTTGGGTAGATTCTGATCATATAACATCGCCTTTGTTGCTCCAAAAATAGTTCTGTTCTTCCTTTCTACAACTCTATTCTGCTCTGGATTATAGGGTGTTGTCCATTCTCTTTGGATCCCTTCTCTTGCACAGAAATCAGTGAAGTTCTTATCTGTGTATTCTCTGCCATTGTTTGAGCACAATATCTTGATCTTCCTTCCTGTCAGGTTTTCCACTAGAGCCTTAAACTCTTTAAATCGATCAAAGGCCTCATTCTTGGTTCTCAAAAAATAGAGCTAAGTTTTCTTGGAATGGTCATCTATGAAGGTAACAAAATACTCAGCGCCACGGATGGCCCTTGTAGACATCGGATCGCAAATGTCTGAGTGTATTAACCCCAATACGCTCTTAGTTTTATTGTTGCTTCTAGAATACGCTGCTTTGGCATACTTACCTAGCACGCAACCTCTGCATGTATCATCATGCTTGGTAGTAAGCACTGGAACCCTCGTAACAGTTTCCTTGAGCATCCGTAACGCCCCATGATGTAAGTGTCCTATCCTCATATGCCACAGCTCATTCAATTCTTTTTCTCAATCGACATTACTGCTTATCAATGCCATAGGAGACTCGAGTTGCAACTTGTATAATCTGTTGCTTCGAGTTCCAATCTGGGGCCCTCTTTTTCCACCTTGGATGCTTGACATATTCTCTATAACCAATGAAGTATACATCATATCCTTTATCTCGTAATTGAGAGACAGAAATCAAATTCATTCCCATACCTGGCACATGCAGTACATTCGTGCCCTAAAGACTATTCCCTGTTGTCGCCTGGAATATAACGATTCCTTTTCCTACTGGGGTGCACTTCATCCTATTACCCATTGTGATTTGAAAGTTCATCTGTTCCTCCTGATAGCTCGAGAAATATTCTCGTTCTCCAGTCATATGAGTTGAAGCCCCGCTATCAATGTACCGGTCCTCGGTTGATGCAAAACTTGATAGGCAAGCAAACCCCTCTTCCAGCGTGGAAGCTAATTCGGAAATATTTTGATCCCTATTGTTCTTCATGCCCTTTTTCTTTGCTTCCATCTTGCCTAAACCTTGCTCCAATACCATGTGAAAATTTGTTGCAATAATTGATTTATTTCTCCTACTTATTTAGGATAAGTTATTTACCAATACTTCAGTAAATACCAAAAATAAATTTAGTTGCAAACTTCACAAACTAGAACTGAAAATTGAACGGCAAGAGAAACATCAGCATATGAACAATCACATTGACACACTTGTTTTTGGACAATCATCCCCGGAAAAACCCAATGTGGGAAAACTAGTGCAGCAGATTTGAGGATTCTTATTATTGGCAGTGAATATCTGAATACAATCTAGGATGCTCATCTAGCATTCCTTTACAGAGAAAATACTATCGGAAAATTTGGGTGAGTTTTAACTCACTTCCCCTGGCAGAATTCCGGCTGGTCTAGCACAAGACTAGCTAACCCCGACTATTTTTGTGTTGGCTCTACGTCAGCCCTGTGTCACCTTCTCTACCCTCTGCATCAGCTCTCCCAGTTGTTCCGGGCAGTTCTGGATTATGCATGACAGGCAGCTTTCTGCTCTGTGTTGGCCCTTCTGGCTCTGCGTCAGGACTGCATGGGCCCATACTGGCCCAACGTCAGCTCTCTCAGCTACTGCGCTGCCTCTCTGCAAGCTCTCTCTGCCTCTATGTTCTGTAATTCCCGGAAAGACCTTCTCCCGAATTATCTCTGCTCCTCAACTGCAAGATCTCCCCAATCGATTTTCCTCCTGAGAACTTCTCACCTTAGAAAATTGATTTCCTCAATCTCTCTGTGTGTCCAAATGAACCCCAAGCCTCCATTTTATACTTTTCCTGTTGAGACTTCAACGGCCAAGATTAAGTCTCTAATCAACGGCTAAGATTAAAACATGACTTGATCTGCCTTCTTGATCATTCTCACCCATATTTTGATTAATACCCATTAATATTTTAATTTCCCTAAGTTTAGACTTAGCAACTCTATTAAAAATATTAATTATTTTTATTAAATACAATCCGGGTGGAATTTCGCCAAATGGTTTCTGGGTTCTTTAGAACTCATGTGTCTTAGCCTCTCCACCAATTTTCAACGCTAGAGCACTTCTGATGCTACCAAAAACTAACAGCATCAAATATGTTGGAGCTTCGTTTCGAATCAACTTCATAATTTGATGGGATGACACAATCTGATTTTTAGGTGGTTGAAAACCATATAACTTATATTTTTGTCCTTCCCATCTAAACTTTATAAATTGTTTTTGATGGTTGGCAGAGTAAGTGCCTAAGGTTTGTAGCCATTGGACAACTAGGACCACATCCACTCCTCCAAGCAGTACAGTGTAAAATGGGGATTCTAAATTTTAATCTTGAATCTGCAATTTAACCTTATGGCATTTTCCTACTCCGATTTTCTATCCATCTACTACCGTCACTTTCATATTAGGCATTGGATATGTGAAAATGTTGAGCTTTTTTGCAAGATTTGAATCCCAAAAATTGTGAGTGCTTCCCATATCTATTAGAACCATTATAATGTTCTTTTTGAAGTGTCCTTTTAACTTTAAGGTTTGGGGCTGAGCTATTCCTGTCATGGCTGATAGTGATACTTGTGGAACATTTTCATTGTCTGATTTTGGGGAGAATTGTTGAGAATCCTCAACTTCTTTTATGTCTGATTCTTCACTATCTGAACCATTGGTTGCTTCACATTTATATAAGTTCTTGGTATCCTTTCCCTTAAAACAATTGTGCGTAGGGTCCCATTTTTTGCTACAATGTTTGCATTTACCTTCTTTTATTCTTTGCACCTCCATATTAGATTTTCCTCCTTCTCATAGATGTGGCAGAACATACTTTGTATTTTCCATGTCAAAAGTTTGGGGAAACTTTTGCCTTGAATATGATTTTTCAACTTTCGACAGTGGTATTCTTTCAAATTTCTTTTCTGCAGCTTTTGCTTTCTGTCTTGCTTCTTCTATCGCTGTAACATCATGAAGCTTAAGTTCATTCTAGAGATATGGTTTAAGTCCGATGACATATGATTGAATAAGGAATTTTCTGATAATTCAGGGACTCGTGTAGCTAGTGTTTCTCATTCTCTAGTATACTCATCCACATCTCTCTTTTGTTGTAATCTATTGAGTTTTGAGAATAACTCCTCTTCCTTGACACCTTGGAATCGTTTAAAGAAAGCATCTATGAATTTACTCCAACTAGTTGCATATGTTGACTTCTTCCACCACATGTACCAATTATATGCATCACCTTCAATCTACATGGAAGCATGCTTGATCTTTTTCATCGTCGTTGTCAATATTGTAAATTTCAAAATAATCCTCTGCCTTATTGAATCATGCTACACTGTGATTCTCATTACCATCGAATTTCAACATCTCAAGCTTTGCTCTTCATTAATATGTGATAATCAATGGATTGAATGAAGGAATTTGGTTTGAAATCAACATATTTTGAAGATTCGGTATATTGTTTTGTGGATCGAGTATGGTAGATAAATGTGGAGATTCGGGAGTGTGATGTGAATCTGACAGTTTGATGTATTTGAAGAGTCTTGTTGTTGAGTGGTTGCATTATTCTTTGATTGAAAGATCAAGTTCAACATACTTATCACTGGATTGTGATTACAATCAATGCAATTTCATATGTCTTCGTGGTCCTTTTGAATGGCATTATAATTTTGTTGGAGTTAATTCTCTAAACTCTGTGTTTTCTCCTGGGATCTTCACAATTTTCGCATCATTCTGGTTGCCACTTTTCTCAAAATCTTCCAATTTTTTTTACTAAATTCACTCATCGTCATTGTTCAAGTCACTGTGGTGTATTCCGTTCCAGTTTGACTCGCTTTATATGTTTTAATTATATATATATATAGTATTAAGTTAGTAATTAATAGCTATGAAAAATATATATTAACAAAATTATAATATATATAGTATACTAATATATAATTATCAATGTTGCAGTAATCGTGTTATCGGGATATTATCGGCGAGGGGAAAAAATCGTAAAAATCGAAAGAAAAAAAAAAATCGGTAAAAATCGGGAAAAAATCGTAACATACAAAAATATTCATTTTTTTCATATTTTTTTTAATATCTAAAGCATCTACAACATAAAAAAATACATTGACACATAAATATGATAAAAGAACTAATATATAAGATGTGTAATATCATTTCTAGTGCTACATCACCACATAACAGTGAATCATGCCCTGAATAGTAAGTCCTGACTCTTGAGTCCCAACTCAGCCTCAAAATATCAACAAAAAATATATAATAATGTATCTCATATCATGAGTCATAATGTCATATACAATGAAATGAACCAAATAACTAAAGTCTAATACTACTGATTTCCTCTGCCCCTCTAGATGTAGATGTCGGTGGAGTTGGCAGTGGACTCTGTTGTGCTCTAGAAGCTAAAGAACTAGGAGATACAAGAGGTAGACCACGTCCTCTACTAGTGACAGGGGTAGCCTGGGTAGGTTGTGTCACCTCCTCCTGTTGCTCCTCCTCATCGAAAACATCGTCAAAAAAAAATATTATTTTTTTCCAAAGATTTTTGCCCAAAAAATCGCCATTTTTTCAAGTTATCGCGATTTTTTTGCGATTTTTTGTGAAAAAAAATAGCGTAAAAATCGGGCGATAATATCGCCAAACTCAAAAAATCGTGATTTTCCGATAAAATCGCGATTTTCGCAACACTGATAATTATAGCTATAATTAATATTTTAATAAATTAAATAATTAATTAAACTTATAACTATACTAATTAATTTATTAAGGTACACTATATAATAAAACTATGTGTTATATAACGACGGGTCATGATTGTTGGTCAACAGTGTCGGACAAGAAAGAAAAAATGGTGGGGGATAGGATATTGGACAAAGGTGTGACGATTGAGGGTTACAGTGACGGTTGAGGGTTATGGAACAGGTTTTGTTGGGGGTCTAACACAACCACAAGGACAGTGGACCAGGAGTAAGATAAGGTTAATGGACGACAGAACAGGGTGAAGGTGGGAGAGCATCACGGGCAGATGAGGAGTTGTCAGGACGTCGCGGCAGTCAAAGGTTTATGGTGGTTAAAAGAAAACGACAAGGTTGAAGATGGCAGAAACAATGGAACAAGAGCAGATCACGGCAGATGCGTCAGTTACTGCGAATGCAAGGTGCTGGCTCTGATACCAAATGTTACAAAGACATCCTCTGGCTTAAATATAGCCTCGGTGCCTTTACATGAGGGTCATGATCTTTTGATCGTGTCCCTTCTTCCTAAATTAATCACAATTAATATACATTTTATTTTTATACATATTTTTATACATAACAAATCTAGATCTCTAGCCCCTCTACATTCTCTTGGACCCAGCACACGCTAACTGAGACATTACTCTGAACCTTGTGTTGTTATTGTGTCTTTGCCTCAACCCTTAGGCTCAATTTATAACTTTTCCAAGTTAAGATCAACAACCAAAATTAGCTCGTCAGTTTAACAGAAGATAAGTTACTTGACTTTAGTTAACTTTCTTATCTTTATCTTTCTTTACTTTAACTCAAGTCCCAGTCTTAAATTTAGCTTGCATTACATACATATCTCATGCATGTCACGTGCAACTCATCTGCATGCATACAACTCACTTGCACACTCTACATGTCGCATGCAATCAACATGCAAACTCCGCATGTTGCATATAATCAACATGCAAACTTTACATGTCACTTGCATGTTACATGTTGCATGCAAGCTCTTAAAGAGGCAAACAAGGTCCTTCTATTCAAGACACAAGGCTAGAAATACATTCCTAAGCTACAGAAATCAACATTCCCTCTTAGTGAGGGAAGTACTTCTGGAAGAACCTCCTCAACCTGGATTTGTCTCCAGTCCCACCATGTCATCCATTGTTGTAGCTTCTCCCTCTAAACTAGAAAACATCCCTGATGCCTAATCTGAAGACCTTTTCTGCCAACCATGCTCCTAGGATCCTGCTCCTAAGCATCCATCAATGTTAGCTCATACCAACTAGTCCTAACAAATCTGGAAGAGGTTTCCTGCCCATCTTCCAAACTAGAACACTGAGTCTCCGGTATCAACTCAGTCTTCAGAGCCTCCTGCTCAATCTCTGTCACTAACATCAATCTTGTGCTAAGTCCTTCTAGCACAACTGTGGGTCTTATCTCAGTCCTTAGAGATACCCATGAACTTTGTTGCCAATCCCCTGACTTGTACGGTCTCCCTCTCCCTCTAAGGGTTGACTTCCACTAATCCAGTTGGTTGTAGGTACTATCTCTCATACTTGCTACTGGCTGCTACGAGCTCTGTCACCAACTGCTCTGATACCATGTTAGATTTCCAAAACCTAGCACCCAACATTTAATCCCAAGCAATAAATTATTGAATAAACACATAGCTAGATTCCTAATGAAAATATTAAGCAAAAGAAATTAATGATCTAAATCACATGAATCACAAACAGATTTCTGCCCAACAAATCAGTTCATCATTAATAAAAATTTCGAACTTACTTGGGCTCCTGTCCTGAGATAATGGCCCAACTGAGAAAATTCATATTACAGTACTCCATATCTGTTCTCTCTTGCAGATCTAGATCTCTTACCCCACTACACTCTCTCGGACCCAACACACACTCAATGAGATGCCACTCTCAACCTTGTGAAGTTGGTGTGTCTTTGCCTCAACTCTTAGGCTCAATTTATAACTTTTCTAAGCTAAGATTGACAGCGAAAATTAGCTCGTCAATTTAACTAGAGATAAGTTACTTTAGTTAACTTTCTTATCTTTAGCAAATTTTTACTTTAACTCAAGTACCAGTGATAAATTTAGCTTGCATTCCATGCATATCTCATGCATGTCACATGCAAGTCATCCACATCCATACAACTTGCACACTTTGCATGTCACATGCGATCAACATGCAAACTCTGCATGTCACATGCAACTCATTCGCATGCATGCAACTCACTTGCACACTCCACATGCTGCATGCAATCAGCATGCAAACTTTGCATGTCACATGCAATCAACACGCAAACTTTGTTTGGCGCATGCAACTCACATGCATGCCTTGCATGTCACATGCAAGCTCCTAAAGAGGCAAAACAAGATCCTTCTAGTCAAAGACACAAGGCTAGAAGTACCTTCCTAAACTACAAAAATCAACAACGGTGACAGTGGTGACACTCCCAAAGTTGCACTTTATCTAGGTTACCTAGTGAAGCTTTGTACTAGGGTGCTAGATTTTGATGTAACAAGACACTCGAATTCACTCTGTCTCGACTCTTTCAAAAAATGAATTGAACCAATTGTTGAATTAGTCAAACTCAAACAGGTCACCGAGTTAGACACGACCAAAATTTTATAATCATGACAAGTTGCTTGATAGAGGAACCAGGGAAAAAAACAAAACACTAAAGCTAACAAAACCTTAACTCGCTTTCCTAGAAGGTTTTCTCACTTCATTTTACCTCATATCACTTTTAGGCGCTTGCATTTAGAATTTTGGAGTCGATTTATCTGCCTACTCATAGAGTTGAGTTGGTGTTGAATTAGGACTAATTTGAATAATTTATGTGTTTGGAATAATGTCTTTAATTTTCCTGAGACTCCCTCGGGTTTTGTGACTCACCAAGTCAACCCTAAGTCTAAGGACACACTAGGTCCAATCTCATTCTGAGTTTGATTACTTTTCTCAAAAACATATGGAGAAACTAATTGATATGATATACCAATACCATTGCTATGATGGTGGATGATGACTTGAATTCTAAAATACTCGTTAACCAAACTAGCAACAGTATGTAACAGTGTCCAATTATTTTGTAACTATATTGTCTCTTCATTCCTACTACTATTTCAAATAGAATCGTCACATGTCTTTTTGTATTTCTCCCCTCATGAATTCTCTAGATGTTTAATATTTGAATGGAGTTAGATATGATCGTAACAGTTTAAGCTGATACTTAAAGTACAAAACAGAAGAAATGAAAAAAGCAGAAAAGTGAGAAGAAAAAGAGGCAGCTAACATATAGAATTAACTAATAAACAAAAGAAGCAGCAAAGAGTGCATATTTACCAATAACTCAGACTCGCCCCCCCAAGAGTTTGGGTGCTGAATTTTCTGGCAATATCTGCCAGAGAAGAAATATGATCAGACAGATTCACATTCTCATTGAATGCATTATCATTATGAACTTAAAAGACTTAAAATCCATACTACTTTTAATCTGATAAATGGAAACATAAATTAGACAAGGAAATATATAGATCAGATCATCTTAGTATGCCCTCACACTCACTGCTTCAAGGACTCCTCAACTGTTATTGCAATAAGTGCTTCTTCATATGTGCGGCGTTCTTTTTCACTTCCACATACAGCTTCACTTACAGCCATTCGCAATTCATCTGTATTCACAAATAGCAAATCCAGCATGAATAGAGCATCCCATACTGCTGCATAGCATTTCCATGGAGGATCGTGATGAAATGAAGAAAACATCAACAAACCTCAAGAAAACTTATTATGTTTCCACTTCTAGTTTCTAAAGCACACTCTCATAATGTCGTGCATCTTTGTAAGAATATATTGTGCATTTCCTATGCACTCCTGGTACCATCATATAATTCACTAAAATTATCAACGAAATGAAGGAATGCTTCTGAGGCTGCAGCCTGGGTTGTAACTAGTGGAAAATTATCTCTAGTTCACTTTGGAATTGAGTTTTTCAGGAAAGGAACCAGCTCAAATGCAAACCAGCAAGTACGTGACTTCAAAGGTAAATTCAGTGTCTTCCTAGCCATGCAGATGATGAGTGGCATCAATATGCAAGAGAATCTAATGTTTTTAGCCAATACCATTCTGCAATCAAAAAGCAAACTGACACTTGAAGCTACTTGAACTTTTATGTCAAAGCATGTGTACTACAAAGTACAAACTGCTTCCAGTGATGAGGTGAAACAACGGGAATGTTCATAGAGCAGAAACTTTCAAAAATAGAAGAGATAGAATTAATGCAGATACCATGCAATTCATGCATTCACTGAAAATCCCCATACTGTTAGATATTGTAATGTTTATTTTATTTAAGAAGTAATTAATGCTATGTACCAAAAATAAGAGTGCCATAAATTGGAAATAAGTCACACATAAGAAATGACATTTATGTCTATGTATTTATGTTCATGTAAATTAGATGAGTGGTACCTAATAGGAATAATGGAACATGATAGGTATAAACAACACTTTATGTAATTTGATACACATTAATATAATACATCTCTCTTTCTTGTCTCCTATATCTTCTCCACAGAATAGTTTAACATGATATGAAAGCCCTAGTATGTGGCATAGGGCAACCTCAAAAAAAATTGTCATGACAAAGTATGGCATAACCAAGGAATTTAGAGAAAGTAACATAGAATTGCAAAGGTGAAGAAGTAAAATGAGTTACACATCCATGCCTATGTTGTGGGGTAGGACTCCTCTTCCAGCACTTCACTCCATAAGCACACTCCTAAAGGAAGCATTTAAGAAGCACCCTAGGGAGTGCATTTCTTGAATGCTCCCTTCTAGGAGCATGCTTCCTCAATAAAAGTTTCATTTCCTGCCATTTTAGGGAGCACTCAAGGAGCATCTCTACTGAAGTCCTCCCTAAGCAGTCCCTGAGCAATTGCAAAATGCTCTTGGGAGGGAAAACAGTGCTCCCTCAACGCTCCTGCGCAATGAGGTGGACTTGGAAATTTTTTCGTTTGTGTTTAAGAACGAGATCAATGTTTCAAATGGTTCCAAAAGGCACGGCTAGAGTTTTGTAGGATTAAAACACTCACTCACTCCATTTTTCTCTCATTCTATTTTTTGTTTAATTCAACATTGCAAAGAGTGTTTTGAGTGGGCTTCTTGCTAGTTGTTGAGGAGATTGAAGGCTGCCATAGGAAGATTGAAGGGAAATTGGACATATTGGAAGGGAGATTGAAGAACTTGGAAGCAAGATTAAAGGCTACCATACCATTTGTAAGAGATTGGAAGAAAGATTGAAAGCTACCATCTGTGAAAGATTGGAACAAGGCTGCCATAGTTAGATTGAACCACCATTGGAAAGCTGAAGGGGTAGCCTCTAAAGTCCATTCTTGTTTTTCTAAAAAAATAATTCCATGTGTTGTAAACTAGTATATTACGCTATGTTGAATACTTGAATGGTCTCTTCTCCTACACTTTCTGTTATGAATAAATATTCATAACATGACATATATAAATATTCATAAATTAAATAGTGATTAAATATTAAATAATTAAATATCAATAATTAATAATTTAATTAATTGAATGTCCATTAATTATGAAAGGGCATTATTGTCAAAAGACGTGAATTTTAAAAGGAACCTTGTGGCCTGTCAATGCCTATTAAGGTGAACCGCCCAAGGCATTGTAATCCATCATTCAGTATTCAAGTTTAATAAAAAAATATTATAAATTTACAGAGTGTAAACGTGAAGGAAAAACAGTGCACATGACTAGTTTTCTTGTTTCAGTGGTATCAAAGCCATTGAATCTTCCCTGTGTTGGTTTCACTCACCCATATGTCCCACATTGTCATTGAAAACCCTCACCCATCTGTCCCACACTGTCGTTGAAGACCCTCACCCATCCATCCCTCTCGACGCTCGACCTCCTATCCATCATTCATTGCTCCCTATCCAACGCTCGACCCCTGTCCACACTCCACGTCCAACATAACACTGCCATCGTCGTTCCACGTTGCTCTTGATCCGTGCCCTGCGTAAAATGCTCAGCCACGCTACACCGTGACCCATGACCCTCCAATCGTTGCCATCTAACAATCCTGACAGATTTGTCCCCTATTGACCATGTTGCTATTCATCCGACTCAATACAAAGCGTTGTGATACATCATGCCTGTTGGAAGTCGCAACTTAATATAATTTAAATTAAATCATGTTGAATTAAAACTCGGCCCATGACCTTGAATAAGTGATATATATATATATATATGTATTATATACAAAAAAAAATTATAACAATAATATTAGTATTATTATTATTTGATTAAAAAAAATGGGTCTACTAAGAAAAAGAAGAACAAAATGGGAAGTAGCAATGACGATGTGAATTCAAAGAAATTTCGGCAGGAAATCGATATAATTTGCCAACACCTTGACAATGTCGAAAAGAAGCAGGATGAATTCGGAAAAGGCCAAGATAGGATAATTAGTACTCAAGACCAAATGGCAAATAATATCAAAAAATTATAGAACATCATGAGCCACTTAATAGGAGGAGTCAATCCATCTTTTAATCCCTTAGTCACTCAAGAATCACCACAGAGTCTTGTTGTCGCTCAAAATGTATAGGCACCGCGACAACAATTCAAGTCGGGGGTTGTTATCCTGATCCCTAACCTTTTCGTTTAAATTGTCTCCCAACAGCGGATTATGGGGGGTAGACCCTACGGAAATGAGATGAAGAATGACTAGTTGGGAACCAATTAATTCAGGAGACACAGTTGAGAGGCTAAGTACTTGTTTAGATATAGCAAGATTTTAAGGATTCGATTAGATTTATAAGATTTGAAACCAGTGCCTTATGGAGTCAACACTCTTGCTATGCACAAATTAGATGCCAAGTCGACAGATGGACAACTGCTACTTTAAAATGATTAACCATTCTAGGATAATGCACAAGGAAAATGAGTGAATCTTGGGGTAAGATTGCTTGTGTACTAAAAATGATTTCCCAATGGTTAATATTATAATTACACCACTGATATAGTTAGATCCTCAATTAAACAAGGCTTCTTGACACATGAGAGCTATTTAAATGCTCAAAATTATTAGACAAGTGACGAGAGATTAATTAATGCAAACACTCCTTACTAATTTTGAAAGATGTGTAATCAGATCTATCAATTTTATGAAGAGACGGTAATATGCTTTAAGCCAAATCATTCACCAAAGTATAAATGCCTTTTCTAGGAGTGAGCAAACTGTGAGACAAGATATGCTATTAATCTTATTGCCAAACTAAAATCAAAAGAATACTTATTCAATTTAGTTGTAAAAGCAATATGTTGGCAAAAATACGTGACCACTGTAATTATGCTTTATGAGATAATTACACGAGAACTTAAAATTATTATTTACATAAGATAAAGCTAAAATATTATTTACATAAGATAATTACATTTCAACCCTCAAAGGGTGAAAAACCGTTCATTATAGACCCTCAAATTTTTACCCAATTCTGCGACACAATATGATTTAGTAGACCAAGTGATTTGTAATAAAATAATTTAGCCAATTAACTAAAATTATTTCCAAATCACTTTTACAAAATACTTGTTTAGAACATTAGGATTTAACTAAGATCTTAACGACAAAATCCACCCTAGCTTTTTGGTGAGGCTGGAGGGAAAAACTCGATCAATCATCTGTGTTTAGAAAGATGGATGAATCAGAAGTGAGACGAAAAACCTCTTAGGTTGGAAATCGTCACCAAAATAGTAGTCTTACCTAAGTTGTTACATACATTATGGTCTTACTAAGATCATTTACATTATAAACTTGCAGAATGGGCTTACAACTTTGACTATCAACGATTTTAGTAAATCATAATATTATCTTATGTAAATAATATTTTAGCAAACAATTCTAGCGAGTTCTGAGAAGAACACTTCTTCCTTGACACCTTGGAACCTTTTAAAGAACGCATTACAGGTTTATCGCATAAAATATTATTTACATAGGATAATTACATTTCAACCCTCAAAGGGGAAAACCCGTTCGTTATAGACCCCTCAATTTTTTACCCAATTCTGCGACTCAATATGATCTAGTAGACCAAGTGATTTGTAATTAAATAATTTAGCAAATTAACTAAAATTATTCCCAAATTACTTATACAAAAGACTTGACTAGAACACTAGAACTTACCTTAGATCCTTACGACAAAATCCACCCTAGCTTTGGCTGAGGCTGGAGGGAAAAATTCTATCGATCATCTGTGTTTAGAAACATAAATGAATCAGTGAGATGAAAAACCTCCTAAGTTGGAAATTGTCACCAAAATAGTAGTCTTACCTAGGTTGTTACATACATTACAGTCTTACTAAGATCATTTACATTATAAACTTGCAGAATGGGCTTGCAACTTTGACAAACTATCGACAGATGATGAATCCTGGATAATGTGAACACTGGAACATGATGGAATCCCGCGAAAAAGTGTACTGCTATAGGGTAGTTGACATGGAGTGGTCAACAAGTCTCAAGACTCTAGAAGGCAAAGTTTTTACTAGTCATGAATTTTCGTCGATGCACGAAGTCCCACAAATACCGCATATACAGTTCCGAAGAAGTCAATACTATACAAAGTTTTCTGAAAGAGACTACCAAAAAATTAAAAGGGAATTACGTAAGTATGATGGTAAGAACCATAGAGGCGCCATTGTGTGTGTAAATAAAAAGGATACCAATTTTGGGGCAAACCCACAAATAGGAGAACAAAAGAAGATCATCACTGCATCCACCAACCTGGAAGCTTAAGCATACGATTGGTTCCTATGGTGGTCCAACAGATGTGAGGCTCATTCGTTCAATTGGAAAAAAATTGTGGACGCCTTGCTCAAACAGTTCCATGACGAAGAAGAAGATGATGTTTACGAAAAACTCGTTCACCTCAAACAAAAAGGATCTGTAAGTGAATACACCCACGAGTGGAAAGTATTAGCCATAAGACAAAGGGGGTTCTCCAACGAAGAACTGCTAAAAATGTATAGATGGGGTTCTCCGACGAAGAAAATATGCCAAGAATTTCTCTGCCAGCTATCACGGGGATAGCTCAACCACAAAAAATAAAGTTGAAAGGACATATTAAGAAGCAGAATGTTATTGTGTTAATAGATTCAGGAAGTACACACAATTTTATGGATGTCAATGTCGCAAAAAGGCTCAACATTTTTGCCTATCCTGTAGCAGATTTAAAAGTTATGGTGGCAGATGGGAAGAGAATAGAAGGAGTAGGAAAGTGTCATAAAGTTAAAATGCAACTAAATGCCTACAAAATGGAATCCAGTTTTTATGCAATTCCCTTAGGAGATGTAGATGTCATCTTAGGAGTACAGTGGTTACAAACGCTAGGGACGTATTCTGCAAATCACCAAAAACAATTCATTAAGTTCAAAATGGATGGAAGAAAGTATAAGTTGTTCGGATTCCAATCCCCTCCTACCCAAATCATTTATGCTCAGCAAATGAAGATACAGATTCACAAAGGAGCTCTGGTAGTCGTCACACAATGCCAATAGTTAGAGTTATTATCGATGGAAGGGATTCACCAACAGTCTGAAGTTACATCCTTAATTCATAAATATGACAAGGTATTTCAAGAATTGTCGATGAAATTACCTCCTGAAAGGAAAATTGAACATATCATTGAAGTCAAACCAGATTCGACACCGGTAAATGTAAAACCATATCGCTACCCCCATCTTCAAAAACAGAAATAGAAAGGTTGATACAAGATCTGTTAAAGTGTGGAGTCATTACAAAATACAGAAGTCCATATGCTGCACCAGTAGTGTTAGTCAGGAAGAAGGATGGATCCTTTCGATTATGTATAGATTATTGAGGATTAAACAAAATTACTATTAAACACAAATTTCTCGTTCCATTTACTAATGAGTTGCTAGACGAACTCTATGGCGCAAAATATTTTTCAAAATTAGATTTGAGGTTAGGCTACTATCAAATTCGAGTAAGATTAGAAGACGTCGAAAAGACTGCGTTCAGAACTCATGAAGGGCACTACAAGTTTAAGGTAATTCCATTTGGTTTAATAAATGCGCCAACCACCTAACAAGCAACCATGAATGAACTCTTCCACCCATACTTGCGAAAATTCATATTAGTCTTCATTGATGATATCCTCGTCTACAACAAAACGTGAAAGGAGCACCTCAAGCACCTAGAAGAAGTATTTTCCATATTGGAGAATAATCAATTTTATCCAAAGTTATCAAAATGTACCTTTGGGCAAAAAGAAGTTGAATACCTGGGACATGTCATATCTAGAGAAGGAGTCAAAGTGGATCCCAGCAAAATTAAAGCAATTAAAGAATGGCCAGAACCCAAGAACCTATCAAAACTAAGAGGATTTCTAGGTTTAACGGGATATTACAAAAGGTTCATAAAGAACTATGCACATTTGACTGCGCCACTGACAAACTTGTTAAAAAAGAACGTTTTCCAACGGACTAAACAAGCAGATGAATGCTTTGAGAATCTAAAAGGGGTAATGTCAACCACACCGGTACTGGCAACTCCAGATAACTCCAAACCATTCATAGTCGAATGTGATGCTTAGGATTTGGAATTGGAGCAATGTTAATGCAAGACAACCATCCTATAGCCTTCGAAAGCAGGAAGCTTAACAAACGGGAAAGCTTGAAGTCGACTTACTAAAAGGAGATGCTTTCCATCATACATGCATTAACTAAATGGCAACAGTACCTCCTCGAAAGTAAGTTCCCAATTCAATTCGACCACAATAGTCTGCAATTCCTACTTCAACAAAAAATATTATCAACAGAACAACAAAAATGGATGGAGAAACTGTTAAGTTATGGTATGTTCTATGCTTAGAGCAATTTACTTATCTTTCTTATTATTATCCACAGATTAGCAATCGCATGTACATTAAGTAAAGTGCAAATAGAACATTTAAACGATCAATAGAAGACAAGCCAAGACAACAGACACAAGATGTGGCGGCTAGCCAGGGACAAACCCCAATATGGGGAAACCCTTTGATCAAATCTTCTTTAATCTTCAATAATTCAGCAGAGAGAA
This sequence comes from Pinus taeda, assembly GCA_000404065.3. NCBI lineage: Eukaryota > Viridiplantae > Streptophyta > Pinopsida > Pinales > Pinaceae > Pinus > Pinus taeda. The sequence goes on along the minus strand of APFE031037425.1, from coordinate 45,580 downwards.
ATAGTACAAAGATCTGATTTATATCAGCAACAGCAAACCCTAAATCGAACTCGTCAAGTCTCCACCGGTGACTCGTTCACTGTGCACCAGTCCAAGACTTCGCCGCCCACCAGTCCAAGAATTCGTCGCGCATCAGTCCAAGACTTCGCCGTGCACCAATCCAAGACTTCAAACGACCTGTTTCGGCTCGGGTGAGAGAGAGAGCCTTTCTGCACAAGAGAGAGAAGAGATATGATGAGAAGTGAGTGACCAAATGAGGAGGAGTCATCCTGTATTTATATCCAAACGTTGAAGGTGAACAAATGTGTCTGTTGGGCGTCTGAGCCTACATAAGTTGCTGGCCGACTTTGATAATTTGTCAATAATCAAAATAAATTCATATCTCCATAACTACTTATCGGAATTAGACGATCTTTAGATCAATCCTACACCTCTCGACGAGAGGAATCTAGGAAAAATATTATCAGCCATGAATAAGGTGACCCACATGGAGTTTGGCCCTAGTTGCCAATTTTAACACTCCCTCTAAACTAGGGAGAACTCCATGTACAATTCGTCTGACCGTCACTACTATTCATCCATCAAATGCACTACCTTGTACAGCGTGACCCCTGCTCTACTCTGCTCTGCTCGAACTATGAAGAAGTAATTGAAGATGTCTCATACCATCCTCCACTGACCCGAAGTCAGTTCCAGAGGGTGTAACATTCTCACTGGTCCCAGACCAGTATCATTGGTCCCAGATCAATGGAGGTCATCCTAGCATAGGGAGTACGGTAGATACAACGATGCCTCCATCGATAGAACGACTATGGTCCCTATCCTCATTTCCCTGCTCATTGATCAAATGAGAGGTACTTCCCATGAGTCCCAGACTGCATGGGTAGGATGCCTCGACAAGAGAACTAATCATCCTGTCCATAGGAGAACGACTCATCCTGTCCAGTGGATGCCATGGAGAACTAATCATCCTGGTCTACAGGAGAACAAATCATCATGTTCCACAATTTCCATGGAGAACAAATAATCCTGGCCCACAGGAGAACTAATCATCATGTTCCATAGTCGCCACAGGGTATCAGGGGAAGGTTGAACCTTTTACCCTATACAAAGTGCAACAACAGGGGATGGTGAGTTACCATGTGGTCATATGTTGCTCCAAGAAGTACCTCGTGCCCCCTAGAGCTCCCAAAGCTCAGTACATCATACTTGACCATCAAAAGGGGGTCTCTGAACGACTCCAAGTCGTTCTCGGAAAGTCAGAAATTTGACCTTTCCTAGGGGCTTTGTCAAAATGTCAGCGACCTGTTCATCTGTACTGATATGTTGGAGCCTTATAGCTCCCCGCTGCACCATGTCACGAATATAGTGGTCCCTGATATCAATATGCTTGGAGCGATCATGGAATACGGGATTCTCTGATAAACGAATCCCGCTCTAGTTGTCACGTAAGATCACGGTGGTATCCAATGTAGATCCAAACAGCTCACTGAAGAGCTTTCGTAACCAGACTGCCTCACAGGAGGCCATGCTAGCAGCAATGTACTCTACCTCGACGGTGCTCAAAGCCACAGACTTCTACTTCCTACTCATCTAGGATATCGAAGCAGATCCCAAGGAGAAACAGCACCCGGAAGTGCTCTTACGGTCCACCACATTCCTTGCCCAATCGGCATCGGTATATCCAAGTAGTCTCACATTTCCGGCAGTGTATCTTCACCCATAAGTAATTGTGCCACAAAGATATCTCAGCAGATTCTTGGCACCACTCCAATGTATCTGGTGAGGTTCAACCATGTGTTGACTCAACATGTTGACTACAAAGCATATATCTGGACGGGAGTTCACTAGGAACATCAATGCTCCAACGAGTTGACGATACTCGATGGTATTTCGTAAAACAGGCCCGGCACCACTACCGCTTAACTTCTTGAAGTCAAGCTCCATCAGGGTGGTTACGGGCTTGCAGTCCACCATGTCGAGTCTCTCCAATATGTTCACCACATATTTTCCATAAGATAGGAAAATCTCCCCTGGTTTCTGCCAGACTTCCAGTCCTAGGAAATAATGCACAAGTCCTAGGTCTTTCATCTCGAACTCAAAAGCCAACTCCCTCTTACATTCGTGAATGAGAGGGTCTGCACCTGTTAGAAAGAGGTCATCAACATATAGCACTAGTACGAGAGGCTTGTCATCTATAACCTTAAAGTAAAAGTTGGGGTTGGCTTTACTCCTAGTGAATCCCAGCTTCATCAAGTAGCTATCGATCCTCTCATACCATGCTCAAGGTGCTTGTTTTAGCCCATAGAGGGCCTTCTTCAACCTGCACACATGAGATTCTCGATCATGAATCTCAAATCCTTCGGGTTGCTCCACATAGACCTCTTCTTTGATCGAACCATGTAAGAACACAGTCTTGACATCCATCTGATGTAGGTTCCATCCTTGTGAAGCAGCAAGGGCTATGATTGAGTGGATGGTGGTATATCATGCAACAAGTGCAAATATCTCGTCATAGTCTATACCTTCCTTCTGGGAGAGAAGCCACGAGCGACAAAACGAGCCTTATACTTTTCCGTACTTCCATCAACTGCATGCTTTATCTTGTAAAGCCATTTTGAAGTGACAACTGCCTTGTCCTAGGGTCTGGGGATTACATCCCAAACATCGTTCTTCATAATAGACTCATATTCTTCGATCATAGCATCCATCCATACTTGATGCTTGACGGCATCTGTAAATGATGAAGGCTCACTTTGGATGATCGTGCTCATGATGGTCAGGTATGCCTGATACTTGTTATGTTTCTTACTTTCACGGAAGGTTCCTCAGGGTGCTATGTGTCCTTCAACATCATCAAGTGTCCCCCTAAGCCATGAAGGCCTCTTCCTTGAAGAGGAGGGCTCAGGCGGAGGAGGATCAATAGGATCTAGGGGTTCTTCCACATCAAGCATTGTCTCTTCTTTTTCTTTCGGTTCCCTGGTGTCAGCTTCCTGAGTGCTCCTCAAAGTAGGAAGATTGTCCACCTGCTAAGGGCCATATCTTCGTCAAAGGTGACATCATGACTAATCTTGACTTCCCTTTGACCAGCTACATAGATTCTATAGCCCTTAGTTATTTCACTATAACACACAAAGATTCCTTTCTTTCTAGATGCACCCAATATATTCCTTTTCTCTTTCGGCACATGAAAATATACCAGGCTTGCAAAGATTCTAAAATGAGATACGTCAGGTTTCTTAGCGGTGAACATTTCTTCAAGAGTTTTGGAACCCAATGCTTGATGAGGGCATTGGTTTTGTACATATACAGCGGTGTTCGCAGCTTCGGCCCATAGAAACTTCGGAAGTCTTTGATCATGGAGCATAGCATGGACAGCTTCCACAATCGTACAATTCGTCCTTTCCACCACACCATTCTGCTCAGGAGTATAGGGTGCAGTGGTCTCCCTCTTAATGCCAGCCTCTTTGCAAAAGTCATGAAACTCATTGGATCCATATGCAGTCCCATTATCAGTCCTTAGGATCTTGATCTTCTTTTTGGTTTGATTCTCGATCAAGGCTTTGAAGTGTCGAAACCAGGAGAACACTTCATCCTTCTTTTTCAAGAAATATATCCAAGTCTTGCAAGAATAATCATCTGTAAAAGTGAAGTAATATAAATATTCTCTCAAAGAGTTCACAGGCATCATAACAGATATGTCTGAGTTATTTCGGAGGTCTTGCATTGGCTTGAGGGGAATGGTCCCCTTTTGAGCTTCCCTTTGGCACATCCTGGTCATACACCTTCTCGCTCTAATCTGAACTCGGGCGTCCCAGTGACCATTTTTCTTACATCAGGTAGAGCTTTATAACGAAGGTGAGCAAACCTCTGATGCCACAATTTGGACTGAAGAGATGTGTCACAAGTCATGACACCCAACGGACTTCCTTCGACCAGATATAATGAATCAACTCGAAACCCAAGAGTAAAAGCATCTTTAAAGTTCTTTTTCCATACACGTACCTTGACATCGCTGAAATCCACCTTGTAGTCTTTGTCTTCCATTGCCAAAATGGACACCAAGTTCTTTTTGAGATCAAGTACATATAATACATCTTGTAAGTGGACGGTATTACACTGATTTAGTTGAAGAGTGACATTTCCTACGCCTTTCACGGGATATTTTGAATTGTCTCCAAGAACAATTTCCATGTTGGTTTCTTTGTCTACCAGATTATAGAGAGCTTCTTTGTAACCAATGAAGTGCCTTGAGGCATCACTATCAATAAGCCAATTTCCTAGCGAGTCCAGGGGAGCAGTAGTAAAGCAGTTGGTAGATAATATTCATCTTGCTTATTGTCAACAGTGTTAGATTCATACCTGGAATTTCTTGCCTTCTTGAATGGTTGTCCTCTTCCTTGATTTCTGGCACTTCTTTTACCTCTGCCATTTGACTTGCCATTCCTTTGATTGCTTTGAGAGGGATTTTGATCATCGTCCCAGTGTGAGTCCCTTTTATCAAGGCACTCCCTTGCATAGTGGCCTGTTTTATTGCAATTGTAACATCGTCCTTTTCTTCCACCCTTTGGTCCAGCCTTTCCTTTGAATTTAGCCCTGGAATTGTTTCTTCTTTTAGTATGAGAAGAAAAGGCAGAGGGATGACCTTTAAGTATGGGTCTTTCTTGCTCTTCCATCCTTGTTTCTTCGTGAATGCATCAGACCATTAATTCCTCAAATCCAGGAATTACGTTATTGTTGAGAAGAGTAGTCCTGAATATATACCATTTAGATGGTAGTCTTCCAAGAGTGGTGAGTGTCATTTCCCTGTCAGGAATTACTTCCCCAATAGATAGGAGATCGTTCTTGATCTCGGTGATTCTTAAGAGGTATGCTTGCATACTCTCATCTTTGCCTTTCTTAATTTTCTTCAGCTTATTTCTAAGAAACAAGACTTGATTTGCATCATTAACTTTAAATAAACTCACCAGTCTATCGTAGATTTCCTTGGAGGTGTTCAACTCAGAAACATAGGCCACCAAGTGTTTGTTGATAGTCTCGGATGATCTTCTTTGCTTTGACTTCTCCCTTGATCCATTTGTTCCTAGCAGTAGCAGAGATGCATTTGATGGAGGCTCAACAATTTCGCCTCTCACATGGTCCAACACTTCCTATTCTTCCAATGTTAGATCGAGAGACATCTTCCATCCGTGATAGTTAGACTTCTCACAGAGTTTGTCTTCAGCAAGGAAGTGTGTTGAGGACCCCATGTTTTCTTTCAGATAGCCTTGCCAACCTTCTCTTCGGTGATTACTCTTGCTCTTGCTTGGGCTTTGTCTTCACCTCAGCTCTGATACCATGTTAAGTTATGGTATGTTCTATGCTTAGAGCAATTTACTTATCTTTCTTATTATTATCCACAGATTAGCAATCACATGTACATTAAGTAAATTGCAGATAGAACATTTAAACAATTAGTAGAAAACAAGCCAAGACAAGAGACACAAGATGTGGCGGCTAGCCAAGGACATATGGGGAAACCCTTTGATCAAATCTTCTTTTATCTTCAATAATTCAGCAAAGAGAAATAGTACAAAGCTCTGATTTATATCAGCAGCAGCAAACCCTAAATCAGCCCTAAACTAGGGCAGCAAACCCTAGATCGAAATGGTCAAGTCTCCACCGGTGAGTCGTTCATCGCGCACCAGTGCAAGACTTCGTCGCGCACTAGTCCAAGACTTCGAACAACCTGTTTCGGCTCAGGTGAGAGAGAGAGCCTTTCTACACAAGAGAGAGGAGATATGATGAGAAGTGAGTGACCAAATGAGGAGTCAACCTGTATTTATATCCAAACGTTGAAGGTGAATAGATGTGTCTGTTGGGCGTTTGAGCCTACATAAGTTGTTGGCCGACTTTGATAATTTGTCAATAATCAAAATAAATTCATATCGCCATAAATACTTATTGGAATCGGATGATCTTTAGATCAATCCTACACCTCTCGACGAGAGGAATCTAGGAAAAATATTATCGACCATGAATAAGGTGACCCACATGGAGTTTGGCCCTAGTTGCCAATTTTAACAGAAACTTTCGACATTTGACCTAGAAATACTGCACAAAAAGGGAAAGGAAAATATTGTAGCTGATGCACTCTCATGGAAAGATGATGATAATAAACATGTGACGCCTTGATAGTTGTTCCTGGCTGGTTGGACGAAATACAAGCTGAATATGCCAAGGATTTGCATTGTGGTTCTATGATTGAAAATATCAGTTAGTATGCCAACTTTGAATGGAAAAATGACATATTGTAGTACAAAGGTAGAATTTATCTAATTCCATCATCCAAATTTAGGATGAAAATTTTAAAAGAATCTCATAGTTCTCCTGCAGCTGGACAAGTTGGGTTCTTCAAAACCTACTACAGCATTCGACAATCGTTCTAGTGGAATGGAATGAGTAAGGAAATTCAAAAGTATGTCGTTGAATGTGATGTTTGTCAAAGAAATAAGAGTGAAAATATTCCAACTCTTGGGTTACTTCATCTGTTACATATTCCAAATCAGAAAAGGGAAGAAATCTCGATGGATTTCATTGAAGGGCTACCTATTTCTAATGGTAAGGACAAGATATTTTTCGTAGTAGATAGATTCATCAAATATGCCCACTTCATGGCAATCAGAAAAACTGACACAACCAAGCAAATTGTGGAAATTTTTTGTAAAAACATTTACAAACTACATGGTTTTCCCAAGGTTATTGTCACTGACAGAGACGCAAAATTTAAAGGCAACTTTTGGAAAGATTTCTGCGACCAAGCAAGAATATCTCTCAACATGAGTTCGGCTTATCATCCCCAGACAGAGGGTCAAATCGAAGTTGTAAATAAATGTTTGGAAACATATCTCTGTTGTTTTGTCATCAATAAACAAAAAAAAATGGTCTCAGTGGTTACACCTAGCAGAATGGTGTTACAATACCACCTATCATACTTCAACCAAAATGACCCCCTTCCAAGCCCTATATGGCTATGAACCACCCAATTGGAAGGATTTTGCGTTACACAATTCTAAGGTTCAAGCAATAACGAACCCCTTAGAAGACAACCAAGGAATTATTAACTTGTTAAAAGAAAATATATCAATGGCATGCAATAGAATGAAGCAGCAAGCCGACCAGCGGCCCACAGAAAGAGAATTCAAAGAAGGAGATTGGGTTTTCGTCATACTTCAACCCTATAAGCAGTTATCATTAAAACAACAAGGTTAAAATAAGTTATTCCCTAAGTATTATGGATCATACAAAATAATCAAAAAAATTAGTGTGGCTTACGGATTGAAACTACCAGGCAATTGTCGAATCCACAACACATTTCATGTATCAAGTCTTAAAATAACAGTAGGTCAAAATCAAACAGCTCAAACAGAGATACCTGAGACTGACGAAGAAGGAAGGATCATATTAGAACCTGAGGGCATACTCGCTACCAAAGAGAAAGTACTACGATCCAAGACTATTAAAGAATATCTTATCAAATGGAAGGGACTGCCAGAAGAAGATTCTTTGTGGCAGACAGAACGTTTTCATCAACAACACCCAACCTTAAATATGCTTTGAGCACAAAGCATTTTAAGGGAGCGGCAATGTTATGAAAAAATATTAATAACATGACATATATATATATTCATAAATTAAATAGTAATTAAATATTAAATCATAAAATATCAATAATTAATAAGCTAGTTAACTGAATGGCCATTAATTATGAAAGGGCATTATTGTCAAACGACGTGACTTTTAAGAGGAACCTTGTGGCCTATCAACGACTATTAAGGTGAACTGCCCAAGGCATTGTAATCCATCATTCAGTATTCAAGTTTAATAAAAAATATTATAAATTTACAGAGTGTAAATGTAAAGGAAATACAGTGCACATGACTGGTTTTCTTGTTCCACTTTCCCATTTCTCCTTCTCCTCCATTCTATTGCAAGCTGCAAGTTATTCTCAAGATTCAACAAGCATGATGAGTATGTCAATGTGGTATATCCTCTTGGTTCCATTATATATTATGATGGTGGTGTTGGGAGATGAAACAAGCTACCTCATGTTAAGGATGGTTAGATGGATAAACCTATTAGTTGTTTCCAACCCCCAAGGGGAAGTGACATGTCCCAAGTGTTAGTTTTTGTAGCATCGAATGTGTTCTAGCCACGAAATTTGGTGGAGAAGCTAGAATACACGAGATCTCCAAAATCCAGAAATCATTTCTGGAAATTCCACCTAGAGATGACTTAATTAGATATCAAACTCAGGAAAATTGGTTAATTAATCGGAATTAATTAAGTCAAGGTGAGAATGGTCTAGAATCTCACACGGATCAACTTCAAGATGATCCTAGCCCTTGATTAAGTTTTAATCTTGGTTGTTGGTGCTCCAACAGAGTATTATAAGAATAAGTCAATGGGCACTTGGAGAACACACCAGAGACACTTCAGCAACAGTTCCTTGTGCAGATCAAGCTAGCAGCAACAAAGTTCGAGCCACAGTTCCTTATGCAGATCGAGCTAGCAGCAATAGAGCTCGAGACAAAGAGGGACGCAGTGTCAGTGAGAGGTAGAAACAGTCATCCGGAGGAAGATTTCCAGATCGGAGAGGTAGCAGCAAGGGGTCGAGTTATTCCCAGTGCAGGCAGCTCGAGTGCGGGTAGCGCGAGTGCAGGCAGAAGCCCGAGTATAGGCAGCCACATGAGTACAGGCAAAAGCCCAAGTACAGGCATAAGGGTGAGTACATGCAATCGCGTGAGTGTAGGCATCGCGAGTTGTCGAGGTTGCTTGTGGAGGAAGGGGAATTCCCTTAGATAATCTCAGCCAGATTTTCTCAATGTGGATTGCTAGTTTCAAGCATCTAGATTGTGCTCAAAGTTTCATTGTTGCTTAATATTAAAACCGTTAGTTGTTGTACCGGTTTTCACAAGTTGGGTTTTTCCAGGGACATTTGTCCAAATATAACAATGTCATTTTTATGTCTGTGCTAGATTTTCTCATTTTCCAATGCTATTTTTCTTCCGCATTATTTATTTGTGAAAATCATAGTGTAAATTATTTGGTATTTGTCGTAGCAAACTGCAAATAAATTGTTAAATAAATTAACAATTACGAAAATAATTTCCAGTTGTTGTGATAGATGAAATTTTCACATTGTATCAAAGCGTGAGTGATCAGTCGGGAAGCTCAGAAGAGGAGAAGAGAATTTGTTGTTCAAAGGGAGCAGCAGGTTGAAATTCTCAGAGGTTGCGCAGTGCAAGGGTTCGATTTTTCAGTTGCAGGTTGGCAGAAAAGTCAAGTTGTCGGGGATGGTGATTCCAACAATCAAAGGGAGCAGCAGCAACTCTGATTTTCGCTGAGCATATTCCTTGGTTGGATGCGGAGGGTTTTACAGCAGCAGAATCAACTTCAAGTGGAAAAGAAAAGCACACATAGCAAAGGGAAAATTTCTCTCAAGGAACTTCAATTTTCAAAAGTTCGATTTTCTAGTTGCATTCGACAATAGTTGCAAGCAGATTTTCTCACTCCGGAAGGGAGTGTGAATAGCAGATTTAGCAGCCGAGCAGGTGAAAGAGGGATATTTTCATCCTAGTTTTTTGAGTTTCTGGATTTTTGCAGCTCTGCAAGGATGACCGTACGAGATAGCCAAAAGAGGTCGTGTAAGTTAGCCAGAATGCAGATCTAGGCACCACATCGACTTCCAGTTGTCGAAGACAGGTGCTAGAGGAACTACGAGTTGTCTAGTGTGAGTTGCAAAGCAAAGAAAAGTCCCAATAAGGGACGAGGCTCAAAAGGTGATAGTGAGGCACCAAATCCAGGAGGAGTATGAAACTCCAGCGTGCCAAATGGGCAGGGTCCAACGCAGTTGCAATAAGGAGATAAGTCAGATCAATTCTGGATTGTTGCAGCGAGACCATCACCCTTGCTACAGGGGCCCACAGTATCATAGTAGCAGATACAGTGTCAGCAGACACAATCTGTCATTAGACATTTGCAAAGCTAGTTGCAATCAATACCAGGGAGACAGTTGCAGAACTAGTTGCAATGACACAAGCAATGTGAATTGCCCAATTGCAATATGCAAGTGCAATTCTAGCCAAAAGATTCCCAGCGCAGAGCTTTGCAGTCCAATTTCCAGTGCAGAAGGAGAGTGCAAGTTGCTAGGAGGGAGCATAGAGATTTCCCATGGGGAGATCGATACTCAGAGGGAGTTAAGCTTCAGAGGGAGCTCCGAGAAACCCTATGGAAGCTAGTGCTTCTGGATCTGAGGAGATCATAATCATTCTTGCAGTAGTAGCAGCGGTATGAGTAGATCAATTTTTTCCATGTATGCAGCTATACCTCCAGGAGTGAGGTGGGGCGACTTGGAGATGTATTCCCAGAGTTGCACAGAGATTGGGCAAGGTCCATTGAGGAGTCCACCTCATGGACCATTACCTTGCTACGGGGGGCCACAATATTCAGTAGTAGGATGGATCAATTCAGTAGTTGCAGTCAAATTCCTCAGTGACAGTTGCAAATACTAGTAGCAGTTAGGTGTCAAGGAGCACAGAATAGTGTTGACCGCAGAGCAGGTGGCTCAGTGCAGAGTTGGCAGCAGCACATTCTTCAGTAGACAGTACAGAGGCTAGTAGCAGTTAGATGCTTAGGTGACAGATGCAACAACAGACAGTTTATTCAGCATTTCGGATGCTTCTCAGTTGCAGTAGTTGCAGTTGCAGCAACAACAAATGAGAGGGTGTTGCAGTGTAGATGTGGTGTTGGTAGCAGTATGGCAGTAACACCAGCAACACATATGCAACATCAGAGCTGCACAGTGGTTGGTGGGAAACAATATCCAGACATCAACAACGTGATAGGAGATGACACAGAGACAGAGTGTTATAATAGGATGTGCAGCACTAGAACACAATCCTTGCTAAGAGAGGATGTTATTTTTTGTAGCATCGGATGTGTTCTAGCCACAAAATTTGGTAGAGAGGCTAGAATGCATGAGATCTCCAAAACCTAGATATCGTTTCTAGAAATTCCACCTAAATATGACTAAATCATATTCTATTTTTTTAATGTTACCTAAGTCTAAATTTTAAAATTAGGAAAATTGGTTAATTAATCAAAATTAACTAAGTCAAGGTGAGAATAGTCTAGAAACTCACACACATCGACTTCAAGATGATCCTAGCCCTTGATTAAGTTTTAATATCGATCATTGTTGCTCCAACAAAGGATTATAAGAAGTCGATAAACACTTGGAGAGCACACCAAAGACACTTGAGCAATAGTTACTTGTGCAGATCGAGCTAGCAGTAGTAGAGTTCGAGCCAGAGAGGGACATTGTCAGTGAGGGGCATGGACAATGATCCCGAGGAAAATTTCCAGATCCGGAGAGGTAGCAGCAAGAGGCTGAGTTATTCCCAGTGCAGGCAACTCAAGTGCGGGTAGCGCGAGTGCAGGCAAAAGCTCAAGTGTGTGTAGCGCGAGTGCAAGCAGAAGTCCAAGTACAGGAAGCCGCACGAGTACAGGCAGAAGCCCGAGTACAGGAAAAGTGTGAGTACAAGCAGTGGCACGAGTGCAAGCAGCACGAGTTGTCCGGGTTGCTTATGGAAGAAGGGAAATTTCCTTAAATAATTTCGGCCAGATTTTCTTGTTGTAGATTGTCAAATTCAGGCATCTAGATTGTACTCAAAATTTCGCTACTGCTTAATAATAAAATCCTCAGTTGTTGCACCAGTTTTCCCAATGTTGGGTTTTTCCGGGGACATTTGTCCAAAAATAACGTTGTCATTTTTATGTGTGTGTGTTAGATTTTCTCAGTTTCCAACGCTTTTTTTCTTCCGCAATATTTATTTGTGAAAATCAAAGTGTGAATTATTTGGTATTTGTCGTAGCAAACTGCAAATAAATTGCTAAATAGATTAACAATTAGGAAAATAATTTCCAGTTGTTGTGATAGATGAAATTTTCACACCAAGTTAGTCCTTAAATCCATAGATGTGTGTGAAAATGGTGGCAACGGAGAGAGAATGACTTCAGGGCAGGGTGCCATAGCCAAGTGACTAGCTAATGGAGGTCCAACATCCCTTGTGTATAGATGTAAGGAGGGAGCAATCGCATAGTCATGAGTTACCCCTTTCCTCATTCTGCTTTTCCCACCTCTTTGATGTGTGTTTTTCTTTATGATTTGCTTTGATTTGGGTGCATGACTCAGGAGCACAAGCTTGAATTTTGAGATTTAGCATTTAATACCCCTTAATGATGAGTTAGTTTATCACTCGTTAGGGTTGGGACAATACATGAGTTCATTTTATAGATGGAGCATCATGTGCTCCAGGAACTGGATGATGGCTAATGAGAGGGGTAGAGCTCATGCTAAGCTTTTACCCATGCTCTAATCAATGTCCCATCCATATTTTGCATTTTATCTTTTCCTTTCACTATGGCTTTCTTATGCTTTTAACTTTCTTTTAGCTGCATAGCCTCTAGGGCAAAGTTTTTCATCCCAAACCCCAAGATGAGGACGAAAGGGTGCCAATCCCCATGGCTAATGACCAATGGCCACTAGCCCGAAGAATGGAGATGGAATAATGGGAAAGATGGAAAGTGGTAAGTATGGAATATCTCGGCCGCGCTATTTCAATCAAAGACTCCCCAACAGTGGCCTTCCTAAAACCATAAAGCCTCAAAGGAGGTCCCACTAGACTAGAGTCAAAGACAAACCTCCCATGTGAAGTGAGGGAACAAGAATACAATCAATATCGCTCAATCATCCAGCCTATCGCTTAATCCATATTAGTATGCCCAAAACAATAAGGGAAAGCACATGATCACAGAATGGATAAAGTACTTGTCGATGAATGAACCGCCTTCATTCAAGGAGGAATGCCAAAGTGGAGAGCAAAATTTGACGAAAGAAAGAAGAGGAGGATCCCAGCATCATGTATGTGTTGATCATATAGGGCTATTGGCTAGTTGGTTATCCAAGGAGGAGAAAAGTTTTCTCCTATGAGTTCCCGCTTTTGGTGGGTTACAAGGCTAACTTCATAATCATCCTTAATACAAGTGTGGTAACTTGCTTACAAATCAAGAGCTAGAAAGACATTTGAAGGCAACATTCTTGTGAAGTAATTATGTGACCCTAACATTCAATATGGTCCACTTTGATTGTGTTTTTAGTCCCTAATGATGTTCATCTCACTTGATCTTAAGAGTATGTTTTAGGTGGTTCATCACACATGTAGCAGAGATCCCTTTACGAATGGCTTAACACCTCTCCAGCACAATAGGGAAGAATTCTAGCCTACCCTTGAGAGCACATGTGACCTGCAGCCCCAACATTGCTCCTCCTGAGATGAGCATTGGGCTTTCAAGAGCCTAAAGATGGTTGTATGCCCCTTGCTAAAACACTGCGCCAAGAATCCAAGGCATTGGCTTGATTGATGATGTGGCCAAATGGACCAAGGATGCCCCGGGTTGTGTTGATTTGTGTAGTTTGGGAGGTACTCCCACAACCCTATGACACTGGGTTTGGGAGAAGTTTGACTCACATGGGCTTTGTGGGCAAGTGTACCCAAGCAGTGGTGTTTTGGACCCAAGAAAGGGGTTTAAGATCTAAAAAGAAATTATTGTTTCCTAAATTCAAGAGGACCAAAACCCTAGATCTAGAGGGTTCCTAAGTGACTAAAGGAAAAAGTATTTAAGAGAGGCCTAGGAGGAGGTCTAGACACACAGGATGGTGAGATTGATCTGAGGAGGAACACTGTCGTGGTGTGAGGGTTGGATCCTCAAGTGCAACGAGATCTCAAGAAGACCTCAAGCCAAGTGTGAGAAGACTCAAGAGAGTTGTAGCAAAGAAGGGTTTGAATTTGCTAAGCTCATGGAAGGTTTTCATTGTGTTTAGGCAGCAGAGTATTTTCTATGGTTGGAAATTTGATCTTGTGGAAGGAGAGGCCTAAAATAGGGTTAGTATTCTCTGTTTCATGAGAGGAAACTAGGGCTGAGGGTTTGCTACTATAGGAGAAGGGACAGAGGCACATGAATGTTGGATGCTTAGGCCGAGACCCTTAGAGTGTGGGTTATCTCAGCAATCAAGGTCGTAGGACCTGAGCTGATTTGCGTAGGTATTTATGGGGATAATAGATCTGAATGGATGTTGGATCCTGCACAAAATAATGAGGCAAAATGTAGGGTGTTATGTGAGGTATGGACTATCATAAAGAGGAGTAGAATACTGGATAATTAAGGACTATCCATAGGGTTTTGGGCAATAGTAAGAATAGTGTAAGAGCAGTGATCCCTATGGTGTAAAGGGACTATTAGTGGTTGGGTGATGAAGCCCTAAGAAATTATATGTGTGGAGCAATCATGGTCAATTAATAGGATGTATATTCAAGCCCTAGTTTGGTGTGTGCAGTTGAGCATGCACAGATATATGGGCAGATTTGTATGAGCCTTATGACAATGATTTGCATAAGTCCTATATCCTTCATCTTAGACTCCCTTGCAAGGTCTACCTTGCAATCCTAAATCAAGCTATCTGCTCCAGTCAATATAAAGTTGTCAACATAGAGCACTAAATTGAGCTTAAACCATCCAATCATGATGTAGTACAAGTTGGGATCCGCCTCACTCTTAGTTAAGCCCAATCCTCGAAGGTAGTTGTCAATACAAGTGTACCATGCTCTTGGAGCCTGCTTGAGCCTATAAAGAGCTCTCTTGAACTACTCAAACCCCTCTGGCAGCTCCATATAGAGCTCCTCCTCAACACCTCCATTGAGGAATGTTGTCTTCACACCTATCTGGTGGATCTTCCAACCTATCTGTGCTGCAAATGCCAGAATCTTCCTGATGGATGAATACCATGCTACTGGGGCAAATGTCTCATCATAGTTTATGCCCTAAACCTGTGAAAATCCCTTGGCCACAAACTTGGCTTGTACTTCTCCACACTCCCATACTACATGCTTCACCTTGTACACCCAACACGAGCCTACTATTGATTGGCCCTCTCGTCATGGCACAATCTCCCAAACATCGTTCTTCATGATGGAGGAATATTCCTCCACCATGGCATCCTTCCAAACCTGCTGAGAGGTTGCCTCCTCATAACAAGAAGGCTCTACATCCAACAACTCTGTCAGCAGTGCCATATACCCGATGTACCTTTATGGCTACCTGCTCTGCCTAAACATAGAGCTAGGAGCTTCAACATGCTCCTGGGCCTCCTAAATCAACCTATCGGCCCACCTGGCTCCCTTCTTCCCTGTGCAAAGAGTCTCTAACTAAGTAGTTGTCTTCTCTCATCCTGATCTCTCATCCTCATCATCTTGCTATGTGGCCTATTACCACATCACTGAGACTCAATATTTGATCGTGGTTGAGGCTCCTCCTTGGGAGCGAGTAGCTCCTCCTTAGGTACTTCAACCTGCACTCGCTTTAAGGACTCCCTCAGAGCTCTGTCCTCCTCAAACTTCATGTCCTGCCTGATAATTGTCTTCTTGATTGATTGAATATAAACCTTATACGCCTGAGATGTCTCATTGTGACCCACGAAAATGACCTTCTCTATTGTGGGCTCCAGCTTCTTCCTGCTACCTTTGGACACATGGCAGTAAAATTCTATGCCAAAGATACGAGAATGTGAAACATCAGGCATCTTGCCTGTGAAAGCCTCCTCTCGTGTAACTCGCCCAAGCACCTTGTGTGGACTCCTGTTCTGCAAAAATACTGCAATGTTGCACACCTCTGCCCACAAGAACATAGGTAATCCTTAAGCATGCAACATGGTCTTGGCCACTCCAACTATGTTGTGGTTCTTCCTCTCAGCCACCCCATTATGCTAAGGGTTATGGGGTGTTGTCAGCTCTCTCCTAATGCCTTCCTTGGCACACAAGTACTTGAAGGCATTGGAGATATATTCCCCGTCATTGTCACTCCTCACTGCTTTGATTTTCTTCCCGACCTAGTTTTCTACCAAGGCCTTAAACTCTATAAACTTGGTTAAAACCTCATCCTTCTTCTTCATGAAAAATATCCAAGTATTCCGAGAACAATCATCAGTGGAGTAACATAATAATTGTGTCTCATAAGTGATGGAGAAGAGAAGGGCCCACATACATCTGAATGCACCAGCTCCAAAATCCCTTTGGCTCTATTGTCTCAACCCTAGAAAGATGACCTGGCATACTTGCCAAGCATGCACCCCTTGCACACTCCATTCCTGTCAAGACTATACAGTGGTAGCTCTATGGCTATCTGCTATAGGATCTTCAGCGCATCATGATGCAAGTGCCCATGCGTCTGTGCCAAAGTTCTCCTACATCTCTGCTCTGCCCACTTGTTGCTCAAGGCAGTACATGTCTCAACCTGCAACATGTAGAGGTTCTTCATCCTCACACCTATCTGCTTCTTACATCCAAAAGCTAAGTGTTGGAGGTAAGCCTTACCTCTACTAAAGATGACATCATAACCCTTGTCCTCTAGGGTTTCCACTTGAATTTGAAACAAGGTTGTTCTTCAGGCCTGGAACATAGAGGACATCTATGAGATGGAGAGAGCTCCTAGACTCTCCCTCAAAGTTAACAGTACCAACTCCCCTAGTTGCATACTTGCCATTATCTCCTAGCTCAATATGAACTTGCATGTCCTTCTCCTCCAGCGAGCTAAAATACTCCTCGTTCCTAGTCATATGGAAGGATGCTCCTGAATTAATATACCACGTGTTGATCCCTATTGAGCTTTCCATGCAAGCTATCAATGAGAAGTCCTTCTCGAACTAAGAAGCAAATCTATCTACCTCAACTAATGCAGCGACATGATCCTTACCAAACCCCTTCTTCCTGTTAGGACACTTGGTAGCATAGTGCCTGAACTCATGTCAATGGAAGCACTTGATCTTGCTTAGATCCTTCATCTTCTCACCTTTTTGTCTAGTCTCGACCTTGCCTTTGCCCTTCTTGCCCTTGGCTTTACTACCTTTGCATGCCGAGGCAAACTTCTCCTCATCCTTAGTCTTCAATGATCTACCATCTTTTGTCCTTATCCAGATTTCTTCTTGAACGTAGTCACACCAAAACCTTTCCCAACTGGGAAAGTTTTCTCTACCACTCACTGCATCCTGGAAGCTATACCAAGACTTATGGTGTCCCAGAAGCGGAAGACTCAAGGTCTTTTTCTGCTATTGCCTCACCCACCCCACCTAGCTCATCCTGAACTTGAGTGAACTTTGAAAGATATGTGACAATGGGCTCTCCTTTGTTCATCCTGATACTTCTTAGCTTCTGCTTGAGAGCTAGCTTCCTAACATCACTAGAACCTTAATACACATATAAGATGGCTTTAAAAATCTCAAATGTTGTCTTCTACCCATGGAGATGAGGAATGATATGGTTCTTGACTCCTTCTAGAATGATCCTCCTTCCCTTGGTATTATTCTTGTTATGTTGGGTCAACTATTGGGGATCTTGAGGTGGCACTTGAGCTTGCTTTATAAATTTGAGCACCCCATGATCTTCCAACACTACTGATATTTGCTCATTCCATGAGCAGAAGTTAGAGGCTCCCTCTAAACGGTGATCTATTCTCAGTCCTTGAACTGACATCTTGTTTATCCCAAGAACTACTTCTTTAAAACTCTGATTTGCACTCTTCACTAATGATCAACTTGGTGCTATTCTTTATGTTGATATCTGCTCTGATACCATGTTAATTTTCCACGAAATTCTACAACTACTTAGATGATTTTCTGAACACTGAGCTAGTTTACTTTTCACCAAGATACAGAATTTCTTAGCAAGAGATAAGCAGTGGAATAGACACAGAGATAAAAACACAACACACAATTTTACACAATTATTTTCTTAGGAAACCCAACTAAGAAAACCCTCTTCTTTGTTGTAGTATTTTAATGATAGACTTGAGCAATGAAATCCCTTACCAAGTAATCTGAGAACAAACTTGTTCTTTGTTGTACTACCTTAAAACACTTGATTCCCTCCTCCTCTTTCCTGCCTCTACTTGACCATATTTCCTTGCACATATGCCTGCTATTTCCTAGCGCAAAGGGCCTCCTATTTCCTAGGACATAGCTCCTATTTCTTAGTGCATAATTGCTTCGATTTCTTAGCGCAATTTTGCCACAGGAAGGTCTCCTCAATACACACTCCATAATCAAAGAACTCTCACACAAACTCATGTACACCACGATAATGAATACATGTGCCTTCGTCCTTCCTTTATAGATTTTGATCCATGCTAAATCAGGCAAGTCCAAATTTAGAACTCATGGTTGACAAGTTAACTAAGATCAAATTGATTCTCTCTCCAATCATAACTTGGAGTTACAACTCGTGCTTCCTTCAATCAAGGACTGAAGCTCCACTCATCCTATCTGAACTCTAACTGCCATTCGATCATGTAGTCAAACTGAAGAAGGGTTGTTGAGATTGGTAGCTTGGGAGGTAGTCCAAACCCTAGGGTTCGAGGTTTTGGAGGAATGGACACCACAAAAGTGCTTTGTGGGCTTAGAACCCAAGGTGGGGGGTTTGTACCCAAAGGTGTGGAGCCAAAACCATGAGGAGATTTGATGACTTGGCACTTAGATATGGAAGAGCACCCTTAGATGAGCAAGGGGCAGCTTCAATCACCAAGAGAAGAGATCTCTAAGTTGAGATATGAAATTTTATACGTGTTAAGGAGGGTTTGCATCAAATATTTGAGGTCGGCCTTGACTTAGAGGTGCCCTTTCTAGGGTTGTTCGATGCACCTAAGAAAACGTATATATAGAGCAAATTGGAGACCTGAAATGACACATCCAAAGTGCAACAAATCATGTGATACATATCGGAAGTGGCCGCAGACCTAAGGAGACCCTAGCAAAGGAGAAAAGAGCTTGCTTTAGTGTCTTTTAATGACTACTTGAGGGTCAAGTAGATCAGGAATGTGGGTTGATGCTACAAAGGCAGATCTGGGCCAATTTGGGTGTGGGTTTGTGGCTTGTTTATCTCTGGTTTAGGGGCCACAAGGATTCTGATGTGATTGCAAGTAGGCCAAGCTTGAGTTGGGCAGATTCAAGAGGGCCAAGACCCCTGTTTTGGTGAGCAAAAAGTTCATATCTCTTGACGAAGGAAGGCAGCAATTGTAGGAGGAATTTGGGAGCATTTGGAGAGGATTAACAGGGACTATTAGAAGCCTAAAGCGGCAGCCAAATCTACAGCAATGTACACCAACCCAGAAGTAAGGAAAAGGTATGTTGCTTGATGTGTATATGTTGTCTTGTTGTTGTTGAAAATAGCAACATCGGAAGTCATTCTCCAATGGGAGGCCTTAAATGGCCACCCTGTGGCTGGCCATGGATGATTTTGTGAATTAATAAATCCTGCGAGCCACTGCAAAAGTCAAGGCGAAGGTAGAAGCCTTGTGAGATTTTACAAGAGACGGGATGAAGGAGTTGCTAGTGGATGCCTGGTGAGCCATGTGCAAAATCCAAGGCAATGTCTTATGAGCTCTTTAAGCAACAGTCAAGGCTCAGTCTAGCAAGAGTCAAGACGAATGAAGAAGTCATGTGAGCTAGTACTGGCATGTGTGATGGACTCCTTGGCTTGTTGTGATGTGACTACCTAGGACCTAGCCCCTCCTAGGCTTACTCGAACAAGTGTCCAAGTTGTAGTACTAAATGATCAAATGGAAAAGACTTTCTTCTTATTGTTATCTTGAACATAAGTACTTCAATGTAATTGCAAGTGAATGGACCATGCTGATTGAGAGAGTGATAAAATGTTTATGTAAAAGCCTTGAGTCATGTAAAAGTGTCTGCCATGTAAACTCCTAGTCCTAGTGACTAGTTGAGATGTTATAATGTAATGTTGTGATGTAAAGGCTAAAAGCCTAAGTTTGCCTAAGTTTATAAAGGCATTATTATATTAAAGATGTCAATGTAAAATTAGAAGAGAGGGGGACGCACTTGTGTCTAGGTGTTAAAATTGGTAACTAGCGCCAATCTCCATGTGGGTCATCTTATTTATGGCAGCTGACATTTTTCTTGGATCCCTCTCATCGAGAGGCGTAGGATTGATCTAAAGGTCATCTGATTCCGATAAGTATTCATGGAGTTATGAAGTTGTGTTATAAGACATTTCGTCAAGGTCAGCGAGCAACCAAATAACTCACACATGTGCTCAACGTTTTCGTATAAAAGGAGGTGACTTGAAAGCCATTTGGACACACACCTCTCTCTTGATTTCGCTCCACTCGCTTTGAGTTTTAGTGGAAGAGAGATCTAGGAGGAGGATGCCCTAGCCATAGTCTGCCCTAACCAAGAGGATGCAGTCAAGTTAGGAAGAAGAGAAGCCCTAACGCTATCAAGGAGGACAGCCCTAACCTATACGCTGGTCTCTACGCAGTCTAGAAGGAAGCCTATAATCCTATACGTTGGTCTCTATGCCCTAGACAACATGGAAGGGTTGTATGGACAGCGTAGGCCTGGAACCGTGGTTAGGAGGCTGCCCTAGACAGCGTGAAAGAGCTGTATGGACAACGTAGTCTTAGCCGCAGTTTGAAGGGCCAAAGGGATAGCATGGGGAAGCTTAAAGAGCAGCGTGAAGGGTTGTGGTAGGAACAGTTGTTGTAGGTGACAGCTGATCTGTTAAGGGCAAGTTTAGGGTTGTTTCTAGGTACGGTTAATAGCAGGAAAGACAAGCAGCCAGGCCGAGGAGAATAGGAGCAATATGTTGTTGTTTTGGGCACCATTTTGTGGACGCAACAACTACAGGATTGATGTTGTGCTTGGCTGCAAGCCTAAGCACACAGCTGTGACTGCGTTAGGGGTGTTAAGGGCTGATACACATCCTAAGGAGGCAACGTTGCTAGGGAAGAAGCTTGCCAAGGTGGGTCATAGTCCTTAAGGGGTTGTTTGTGGACTGATAGATGGGTGTGTAAGGTCTGCCAGATGCCCTAACCAGTCACAATATAAGCAGCAATGAAGAGCAGTGTTGAAGGGGCAATGGTGCTAGTAAATGGGATGGCAAAGGAAGGCACAATAGGACAGCAGCTATGACATGGCAGCAAAGGCACAATAGGACAGCAGCTATGACATAGCAGCAAAGGCACAATTGGGACAGCAACTATGACATGGCAGCAAAGGCTACAACAGGACAGTAGCAAAAGCATGGTGTTGCAAACTCATTGGACAGTAGCAAGGTACAGCTATGGCACATGGGACAACTGCGGTAGCATGGTGCAGCAATGGCACATGGGACAGTTGTGGCAGCATGGTGCAACCATGGCACATGGGACAGCAATGGCAACATAAGGTGTAGCAGTATGATGAGTGCAGCATGGTCATGAGGTCCAGCATAGTGATCATGGGTGCAGCAGGGTGCAACACAGTGAGATGCAACATGATGACGAGGTGCAGCATAGTCACCTTGGAGAATCAGTTGAAGCATCATGTCTTCAACTGAGTTCATCTATCTCACGTATCACCTTCTTAGAGATGATCTATGCTCTTATCTAAATAAGTCAAAGTGTTGACTTCTGTTGTAAATGTACTATCTCTCTCTCTCTCTCTCTTTGTTGAACTATTGAAGAACATATAAGAAGAATTGATCAAGGGTTTCCCCAAATTGGGGTTTGTCCCTGGCTAGCGCCACATCTTGCGTCCTCTTGTCTTGGCTTGTCTTCTGCGATTTATATTTATGTTCTATCTGCAGTTTCCTTTAATGCTGATGTGATTGCTAATCTGGAAAAGTTATTGAGCTTACTATGAAAATTGAAATAAATTTCTCTAAGCATAGAACATACCTAAAATTAACATGGTATCAGAGCAGAGGTGAAGACAAAGCCCAAGCAAGAGTGAAAGAGCAATCACCGAAGACAATTGGGAAAGGACAAAAGGCTCAATGGATTCCTCATCTCTCTTCAAATTCACCAAGGGTGAAGTCGAAGCAGAGAATATTATCAGAATGGCACAGCGGAAGCTTCTGATGGCCTACCTAAAGATCACTTCAATGGGAAGTCCGGATCTAAGGGTGGAAGGACAGGCAGATACCTTGTTTGTAATAAGTTCGGCCATTATGCGAAGGAGTGTCCAATTGGTAGAGACACATCACTTGATGATGATAACAATCATTCCAGGGACATCTTCAATGATCGGAGGAATGACAGGGAATGCAGGTCATCAAGTCAACTCTTCAAAGAAAGCAAGGAACTTCAAGTATGAAGAATCAAATGTTGTCTTTGGTAAGTTAAAGCAGCATTATCCTATATTGGCCCTTTCCTCCAGACTCTTTGGGAATCTGGCTTATTGATTGTAGTGCTTCAAGGCACTTCATCGGATAGAAGGGTGCTCTCTCTAATTTGGCAGAGATGGAAACAATCATGGGATTATACTTGGGGTCAATACCACCTATCTCAAAAAGCGTGTAGGGAATGTTAGCCCTCAATTGAATGAGGGTAACTCAATTCATTTACAGAATCTATTTTGTGTACTAATCACAAGAAGAACCTAGTGTCCATTTCGGCAATGGAAGTCAAAGGTTACAGGGTGGCATTCATCGATGGAAAGGTACATGTTTGAAAATAGAATTTTCAAAGATGCTTTTATCTTTGAGTTCAGGGTTAGCAGTTTGTATCAAGTTGCAGGACAGTCCATTGGGGACCATGTCAATTGTCACATCTCATCTATAGCACCAAAGGTCTGCTTATTATGGGGCCCTACCCGATGTGAGTCAGATGGTGACAGCCTGAATTCAAGAAGAGCATGAAGGTACATGCCCGAGATGTACCAAAGGAAAATCTTACAAGGGGACCATTCCCCTCATGTAGCAGGTCCACAGGTTTGGAACAACCCAAGGGGTTTGAGATTCATGATTGGGAATCTCATGTATGGAGGTGGAAGAAAGCCCTCTATGGCTTGAGGCAAAACACCCCAGGTTTAGTATGAGAGGATTGATAGCTGTTTGATGAAGCTGAGATTCACTAGGAGTGAATCTGATCCAAACCATTGCTTGAAGGTTGTGGATGATAGACCTCTCACACTGGCACCTTATGAGAACGACCTCTTTCTGACAGGTGCAGACCCTCTCATTTGCAAAAGTAAGAGGGAATTGGATTCTGGATTTGGAATGATAAACTACAAGCCCGTGACTACCTCGATGGAGCTTAACTTTCAGAAGTTACGTGGTAGTAATGTCGGACCAGATTTGGGAAATGCTTTTGAGTTTCATAAACTCATTCGCATTGATGTTCTTGGTGAACTTACGTCCGGATATATGTTTTGCAGTTAGCTTGTTGGGCTCGTATTTGGTTGAGACTTCACTGGATTGGTGCCAAGAATCTTCTGAGATATCTTCGGGGTACAATCTCTCATGGATTGAGATACACCGCCGAAAATGAGAAGTTGCATGATTATTCGAATGCTGACTTGGCAGGCAGTCTGGAGGATCGCAAGAGCACTTCTGAGTGTTGGTTCTCTTTGGGTTTTGCTTCGATATCCTAGATGAGCAGGAAGCAGAAGTTGGTTGCTATAAGCACCGCTGAGACCGAATACATAGCTACGAGTATGACCTCGTGTGAAGCTGCCTGGTTGCAAAAGCTCTTCAGTGACTTTGTTTGTACACATGATGGATACCACCATGATCTTCTGTGTCAACCAGAGGGGGATTCAATTGTTGAGGAATCTCGTATTCTATAATTGCTCCAGCATATAGACATAAGATACTACCTTATCTGGGATATGATACGTCGATGAGCGAAGAGGCTCCATCGCATTAAGATTGATATACAGGTCGTAGACATTCTGTCAAAGCCCAGGGGAAAAGTCAAATTTGTGACTTTCCCGAATGACTTGGAGTCGTTGAGAGACCCTCTTATGAGTGTCCTGCATGATGCATGCATTGAGCTCTGGGAGCTCCGGGGGGCTTGGGGTACTTCTTGGAGCAACAAGCGACCATAGGGCGACTCACCCTCCCCTAATGGTGCATTGTGTACAAGGTGAATGGTTGAGCCTTCCCCTGTGATACCCCGTGGCGACTTAGGGACAGGATGAGCGGTTCTCACTTCTCTTGTCGAGGCATCCTACCCATGCAGTCTAGGACTCATGCAAAGTACCTCTCATCTGGCCAATGAGCAGGGAAATGGGGTTAGGGACCATAGTAGTACTATCGATGGACGCATTGTTGTATCTACCGTACTCCCTATGTTAGGATGATCTCCATTGCTCTGGGATCAATGAAACTGATCTGGGATCAGTATGAGTGGTTTGAGACACTCTCTTTTGATATTGATCTGGGACCAATGAAACTGACTTCGGGTCAGTAAGAGTGACATAACTCACTCTCATGGAATTGATCTGGGATTAGTAAGAGTGGTATGACACACTCTCTTCATATGGAACTGACTTCGGGTCAATAGAGAATGGTATGAGACATTCTCGATCAATTCTTATTCTTCATGGTTCAGCAGAGCAGAGCTGAGCAGTGCAGTGCACAGTTGGCAGAGATAGTACAGTTGGATAGATGGATCAATGGATGGAATTCTCCCTCGTTGAGAGGGAGTGTTAAAATTGGCAACTAGGGCCAAACTCCATGTGGGTCATCTTATTTATGGCAGCTGGTATTTTTCCTGGATCCCTCTCATCGAGAGGTGTAGGATTGATCTAAAGATCATCTGATTCTAATAGGTATTCATGGAGTTATGAATTTAATTGTGTTATAAGACAATTAGTTAAGGTCGGCCAGCAACCAAATAACCCACACATGTGCTCAACGTTTAAGTATAAAAGGAGGTGACTTGAGAGCCATTTGGACACACACCTCTCTCTTGATTTCGCTCCACTCGCTTTGAGTTTTAGTGGAAGAGAGATCTAGGAGGAGGATGCCCTAGCCGCAGTCTGCCCTAACCAAGAGGACGCAGTCAAGTTAGGAAGAAGAGAAGCCCTAACGCTACCAAGGAGGACAGCCCTAACCTATACGCTGTTCTCTACACAGTCTAGAAGGAAGCCTATATTCCTATATGCTAGTCTCTATGCCCTAGACAGCGTGGAAGGGTTGTATGGACAGCGCATGCTTGGAACCGTGATCAGAAGGGTGCCCTAGACAGCGTGAAAGAGTTGTATGGATAGCGTAGTCTTAGCCGCAGTTTGAAGGGCCAAAGGGACAGCGTGGGGAAGCTTAAGGAGCAACGTGGAGGGTTGTGGTAGGAACAACTGTTGTAGGTGACAGCGGATTTGTTAAGGGCAAGTTTATGGTTGTTTCTAGGTATGGTTAAGAGCAGGAAAGGCAAGCAACCAAGCCGAGGAGAATACGAGCAATACGTTGTTGTTTTGGGCACCATTTTGTGGATGCAGCGGCTACAGGATTGATGTTGTACTTGGCCGCAGGCCTAAGCACATAGCTGTGACTGCGTTAGGGGTGTTAACGGTTGATACACATCGTAAGGAGGCGACGTTGCTAGGGAAGCAGCTTGCCAAGGTGGGACGTAGTCCTTAAGGGGCTATTTGTGGACTGATAGATGGGTGTGTAAGGTCTGCCAGATGCCCTAACCAGTCACAATATAATCAGCAGTGAAGAGCAGTGTTGAAGGGGCAGCAGTGCTAGTAAATGGGACATCAAACGAAGGCACAATAGGACAAAAGCTATGGCATGGCAGCAAAGGCACAATAGGACAGTAGCTATGACATAGCAGCCAAGGCACAATTGGGACAGCAGCTATGACATGGCAACAAAGTCAGTTTCATTGGTCCCAGATCATAGTTGTACCTTGCTACTGTCCAATGAGTTTCAACTATGGCACATGGGATGGCTGTGATAGCATGGGACAGCTGTGGCAGCATGATGCAACCATGGCACATGGGACAGCAGTGGCAGCAGAAAGGTGCAGCATGGTCATGAGGTCCAGCATAGTGATGATGGGTGCAGCATGGTGCAGCACGGTGAGGTGCAACATGATGACAAGGTGCAGCACAGTGCAGTGATAGGTGAAGGAGTCACCTTGGAGAATCAGTTGAAGCAGCCTATTGTCAATTGAGTTCAGTCATCTCATGTATCATCTTCTTAGAGATGATTTATGCTTTTATTTAGATAAGTCAAAGTGTTAACTTCTGTCGTAAATGTACTATCTCTCCCTCTCTCTCTGTTGAACTATTGAGGAACATATAAGAAGAATTAATCAAGGGTTTCCCCGCATTGGGGTTTGTCCCTGGCTAGCGCCACATCTTGTGTCCTCTTGTCTTGGCTTGTCTTCTGCGATTTATGTTTATGTTCTATCTGCAGTTTACTTTAACGTTGATGTGATTGCTAATCTGGAAAAGTTATTAAGCTAACTGTGAAAATTGAAATAAATTGCTCTAAGCATAGAACATACCTAAAATTAACACTAGGGACAACAACTTAAGTTGTTAAACCCTCTCTCATGGAATCTACTAGAAGGTTCATGAAGCTTATCCAATGTCAATCCAAGATTAGATTTGGGCACTCCATTCTAGCCAAGAGAAATGATAAAAGGACCAAGAGAAAGCAATTCGCTACACAAGTTCATTTTCTGCAGTTTTTCATCAGCACGCGGGGTTTTTGGGGCAAGTTACAAAAGTGAGCATAACTTGAGCTACAGAGGTCCAATCAAGGTGATTCCAGTTGGATATGGAAGCTAACCCAAGGGCATTCCTAGATCCATAGAACGTTCAGTCAGATTCACGCTTTAAGGCAGGCATCTACACTGCTAAAGTAACACGACCTGATTCTGTCAAATTTCTGCAGAATTTCTTAAACAGGACGTGTGGAAAAGGGTTTGATTTACATGGTTTCTGCTCCAGATCTTGGTGAGCACTAAGTGGATCTTAGATCTACTCTTCAAGGTGCACCTATCCCTCTTGAGCGCCCAGGGTTTCAAGTTCTCAGTTGTAAGATATAAGCATTCAAAGTTCAGCAGTCATTTCGCCAAGATTTGATCTATTTTTTTGCAGTGCGCCCAAGTAATCTTCAAATCTACTTCATACAAGCTCAAATCTAGTCCGGGTTGCTTCAGATCTGACATATTTGGCTCAAGGCAAATTGATCTAAGTCATTTGCACATGCATGCAAGAAGTTTCAAGTCAGTTAAGGCTTCATTTGTTTACGGTCGTCCTCTCTCCCAGTGAACTGTACTGTAGCGCCCTCAAGAAGGGTTTTGTACCTACAAATTTGTTCAAGAGCAATAAAGTAAGAAGGTCTTTGCTAGGGTCTTCTCCTTTATTGGGTTTCCCCAGGGTAAATCTTGTGTACTGGTGCGTTTAAGTACTTTTACAGTTTATTTCAGTTACTTATGCATGTTGATATTCAGATCTAAAGGTTAAAAAAAGAATATTTAAAGTGCTCACATTCATATCTGCATTCACAAATTAACATGGTATCAGAGCAGGGTGTGTATAGCTCTGACTTGCAGCATTCAGACTCCACATAGCTCAGAGGCTTATTTTTGCAGATCTACACAAGGTTTATTTGCAGGCTGAGTAATGGCTTCCTCCTCCACTGTTGTTCAGAAGGAAGACCGATTGGAAGGGTCCTCCAACTTCCATGTTTGGAAGATGATGATCACTAACATCATTCAAGAGCAAGAATTACTCCACTTTATCAATTTTGAACCAGAGCGCCCTACCTCCATTGCTGAGGGTGCTACTTTTGATAGAAATCAGGCAAAAGCAAGGACAATTATATTTGATTCTGTGAAGGATAATGTCCTGGGGGTAATGACAATTGCAATGACTCCAAAACAATGCATGGATTCACTTTCCAGTCTGTATGAGAAGTCTGCAACAAGTCAGAGGAGATACTTGAAACATAAACTAAAGTTCCTAAAGCTAGAAAAGGGAGAGACTGTTGCAGATTTTTGCTCAAAGATTAAGCAAATACGAGATTAGCTTATAGTAGCTGGAGTCAAAGTCGAAGATGATGATTTGGTGCAAGCCATTTCTGATGGCCTTCCTCCTTCTTGGGGAACTTTCTTTTCAAGCATAAGTGGAAGAGCTTAACAGCCTACTTTTGAGAGACTTTGGGATGATTGTGTCGAAGAATAAAGCAATGTAATGATCAGAGAAGGAACCTCGAAGGAAGAGGTTCATGCACTTGCCACCAGAACAAGAAAAAGAGGAAGGAGACCATCCTTCCAAAGGACTTCCACTCCCAAGAATGATCAAAAGGAGAAAGGTAAAGCGCCCTATAAAGGTAAACACTTTGATATTTCAAAGATTAAATGTTATAATTGCAACAAATTGGGACACATGGCTAAAGATTGCAGGTTCAGGAAGAGAGTTAATTATAACAAAGGCAAACAATATGCTTTTACTGTTGAAGAAGAAAATCCAAGAAGGAGAACTAGGAGTTCTTTCCATGAACAAGAAAGTGAAGGCAAGAAGAAATACTTGGGAATTTCAGCTCTCTCTGGTTCAGTGTCTTCCAAGTGAGACATGTGGTTGATTGATAGTGGTGCTTCCATCCACATGACAGGTTACAAAGAGATCCTTACAAACTACAAGAAGAAATCATTTGGTGTTTAAGTGGAATTAGGAGATGACTCCAATCATGAGATTATTGGAGTTGGGTCCATATCCTTCCAGCAAGATTCAAGATCTATTTTGCATCTTAACGATGTTCTACATGTATCAGACATGAAGAACCTTATTTCAGTATCTACCTTGGAAAGGAAAGGCTTCAGAATTGCCTTTATAGATGAGCAAGCATATCTATGGCCAAAAGAAAAAGGCATCCAGGAAGCTCAAGCAATTGGAATTTACGAAGGTGGACTTCGCAGGCTGACTGGCTATCCCATTCAAGCTCTTGTTCAAAATAATATCAACAACAGCAAGCTTTGGTGTAGGAGGTTCGGCCATCTCTTCCACAAGGCACTTCCAGATCTGCATCACATGGTAAGAGGCTTGCCCCATATTTCACTTTCAGAAAATGAAGTTCGCAAAGAATGTTTGCTAGGGAAAAATACAAAGAAATCATTTAATAGCAGTGATAGCAGATCTAAAGATATCCTAGAGCTAATTCATTCAGATATATGTGGTCCTGTGACTTGTCCTTCTTTGAGTGGTTATTTGTACTATGTATCTTTTATTGATGACTTCTCTAGAAAATGTTGGGTGTATTTCATGAAAAACAAGAATGAGACCTTAATGGAAAGTCAAACTGATAAGATGATTCAAACTATTGGGTCTGATAATGGGGGGTAGTATGAATACCATTCTTTTGTGGATTTCTGTAAAGAACATGGCATAAGAAAACAATTGGCTGCCCCTTATAATCCTCAGCAAAATGGAGTAGCTGAGAGGAAAAATAGAACCCTTGTTGAAGCCTCCAAAGCAATGATGTTTGACCAAGACCTTCCTATCTCTCTTTGGGCTGAAGCTACCATGACACTTGTTTACATTCAAAACCGTATCCCTCATTCCATTCTCAAGGATAAAACACCTAAAGAAGCCTTCACTGGAATCAAGCCTAATGTAAGCCACTTTAGAGTCTTTGGTTGCCCAATTTACATTCATGTTCCCAAGGATAAGAGGTTCAAACTAGAACCCTCCGGGATAAAAACCATATTTGTGGGAGATAGTGAGTCAACCAAAGCCTACAAAGTTTATATACCTGGTCAAAGAAAAATTGAGGTGAGTCGGGATGTCACCTTCCATGAAGAAGCAACCTTTAGAAAGTCAAAAGAACTTTAGCTTGAAACCGAAAATAAGCCTACCTCTCCTTCTGCTGAAAGTTCAGGTTCAGGGAGTCAGAGGGAAAGAAACCAAGATGATCCCATGGATCATGACTTGTTTATTGAGCCTGCTGTAGTCCTAGAAAAATCACATGAAGAAGCTCCAGTTAAAAGAAAACCATCTTGGGCCAAGGAAATTAGAAGAAGAAGCAAAAAAGATAGTTGCTCCCAAAGACACATTCATGGAAAGCAAAAGACCCCACAGGGATGGTGGTTATGTAGCACTTGTCAACAACCTAAGTGAATCTGAACCTTCTACTTTTGATGAAGCAAATAAAGTACAAGTCTGGAAAGATGCAATGCTTGAAGAATATAAATCTATAATGAAGAATAATGTATGGGATATTTTTCCAAGACCTACTGATAAATCAGTTGTTTCATCTAAGTGGATATACGAGATTAAACATGTCGCAGACAGTAGCATTGAAAAGTTTAAGGCAAGGTTTGTTGCCCGTGGTTTCACCCAAAAGGAAGGCATTGATTATGACAAAACATTTGCGCCAGTGGCAAGGTATACTTCTATTCGTACAGTCATTTCTCTAGCCTCAATATTTGGTTGGAAGTTACACCAAATGGATGTCAAAATTGCTTTTCTAAATGGAAATGTAGAGCAGGAAATTTATGTTGAAAAGCCAGAAGGCTTTATTTTGCATCGCAAAGACTCACATGTATGCAAGCTAAGGAAGGCTTTGTACAACCTTAAACAGGCTCCTAAGGTATGGTATGAAACCGTGGACAATTTTCTCAAAGATTTGGGCCTTCAAAGCAGTGATGTTGATGCTAACTTGTATCTCAGGATGATCAAGAATCAACCTCTCTTTGTAGTGCTATATATTGATGATCTCTTTCTGACAGGACAAGACCACTTAATTGAGTGGTGTGAAAAGGAATTCACAGAAAGATTTGAAATGAAATATCTTGGCCTTATCCATTAGTTCCTTGGGTTGGAAGTCTAGCAAAACAAAGATGGTATCTTTCTGGCTTAGGGAAAATATACTGTGGACATCCTAAAGAGGTTTGGAATGCTTGAATGTAAGTCAATGGCCACACCAATGATCACCAAACTCAAGAAACTACATGAATTAGACACGGGATCAGATTAAGTGGACCGCACTATGCACAAGCAGCGAAACGGCTCCTTGTTGTATCTAGCTCATACTCGACCTGATATATGTTATTCAGTGAATGCGCTAAGTCAGCTTATAGTCGAGCCTAGACAGAGACA
Source organism: Pinus taeda (assembly GCA_000404065.3). NCBI lineage: Eukaryota > Viridiplantae > Streptophyta > Pinopsida > Pinales > Pinaceae > Pinus > Pinus taeda. Next base: position 14,598 of record APFE031037425.1, on the reverse strand, counting down.
TTAGGTTGTTGCAAAGCATATTCTGAGGTATTTGAAAGGGACCATTATCTATGGTCTAAGTTACTCTTCCAACGATGGTATTTCTCTGCATGGTTATGCAGACTCAGACTGGGTCGGAAGTCCAGTAGACAAGAAGACCACAACAGGTTATTGTTTCAGTCTTGGATCAAAGATGATTTCCTGGTCCATCAAAAAACAGGGGTCCATTGCACATAGTACAACAGAAGCTAAATATATTGCAGCAAGTGATGCATGCAAGGAAGTAGTGTGGCTCTGGAAGATGATTTCTAGGTTGTATAAAACTTGGCTAGAGACTACAATCATCTTTTGTGACAATCAAAGCTGCATAAAATTGGTTGAGAATCCAGTGTTCCATGAAAGAACAAAGCACATACACTTGGGATGTTTCATTATGAAAGAGACATGATCCAAAGGAAAATAGTCAAGCTATAGTACATAGCAACGCAAGAGCAACTTACAGATATCCTGACCAAGCCCTTGCCAGTAAAAGAGTTTGTGCACCTACGAGGCAAGCTTGGAGTTGCGGAGAATGCCTCCCTCACTGAGAGGGAGTGTTGAAAATAGCAACATCGGAAGTCATTCTCCAATGGGAGGCCTTAAATGGCCACCCTGAGGCTAGCCAGGGAAGATTTCGAGAATCAATAAATCCTGTGAGTCACTACAAAAGTCAAGGCGAAGGTAGAAGCCTTGTGAGCTTTGACAAGAGCCAGGATGAAGATGCCTGGTAAGCCATGTGCAAAATCCAAGGCAATGTCTTGTGAGCTATTTGAGCGACAGTCAAGACTCAGTCTAGCAAGAGTCAGGACGAATGAAGAAGTCCTGTGAACTAGTACTGGCATGTGTGATGGACTCCTTGGCTTGTTGTGATGTGACTACCTAGGACCTGGCCCCTCCTAGGCTTACTCCAACAAGTGTCCAAGTTGTAGTACTAAATGATCAAATGGAAAATACCACCTTCTTATTGTTATCTTGAACATAAGTACTTTAATGTAATTGCGGGTGAATGGACATCTTTGGCTCAAGGCGAGTTGATCTAAGTCATTTGCACCTACATGCAAGAAGTTTCAAGTAAGTTAAGGCTTCATTTTGTCTCCAGTCGTCCTCTCTCCCAGCGAACTATACTGTAGTGCCCTCAAGAAGGGTTTTGTACCTGCAAATTTGTTCAAGAGCAATAAAGAAAGAAGGTATTTGCTGGGGATTTTTCCCTTATTGGGTTTCCCGAGGGTAAATCTTATTTACTGGTGTGTTTGACTCTTTGAGTACTTTTATAGTGTATTTCAGTTACTTATGCATGTTGATATTCAAATCTAAAGGTTTAAAAAAAAAAGTGCTCAGATTCATATCTGTATTCACAAATTAACATTGCTAGTGGATAGAAGGTCCAGGTTGGACAGAGATTTGTTGGGCATCTTAAGGTTGTTGGAGGGCAACAAGTAGGTTCTCAAGGGAGCCCTAAGTGTAGAACCAAAGAAGGACATTTAGACTACTGCGAGAGGCAGATTTGGAATGCTCAGGGACTGATCTTTGAAGGACAAAAGAAGGAAGCCAAAGGGAGTAGTTTTGTTATAGACATTTTTGGGCACTGCAACTCCAATCATAAATGTCCATAAACTGAGGGCTCCTAAGTCCCTAAAAGTGTTGCTTCATTGCCTAAAGGTACAAGGTCAGCTGATTACATCATCTCCCAGAAGTTCTCCACTAAAAACAGCTCAGAAATGGTCAAAACTGGACCATACTGCATACCCAGTGCAGAGGGTGCGACGCATATCACCTTCCCAGTGTAAAGGGTGCGATGCATACTGAATGGCCCCTTTGTAGGGTGCGATGGTCGGGAATGGACAATTTGCGAGGTGGAAGATCATGGAATCTTCTAGAAGCTTCCCCTCTAACACTTGTGTCTCTGTTTTCGACCAAGGATGAGTAAGAGATCATCAGTCTCCAAGTGGAACCAAAAACTATCAGAGAGAGGACACCAATCAAGACCCCAGAAGATGACTCACCCCCCTACAATCATCTATATATGGATCCCTCATCACAGAGATCCAGAGGCTGGAATCTTGTATCTTGTAGAGAAGTGTTGTTGGTTTTCTGGTGTAACTTCATAGTGTTGGGTGATCTAAGCTTTACTTGAGGTGAAGAAGGGATTTCTTGCTGGAGGATGATGCTAGGTCAGAAC